>JAJFDK010000042.1:0-228283 GCA_028637775.1 Xylariaceae sp. X167 | reverse complement strand
TATCGTTCCTGCCTTGACGAAGATGCCCCCTGCGGCCCAGTCGTCCCCCCCCCCCCCCCCCCCCCCCTTCCCCCCCCCCCCTGAGGCCCGAGCGTCCTTCAGTGAACACCCGGCCCGTGCCCTTCACTGTAGCAGCCCCGGCAGAACGTTCACCGCCCTGGCAATGCCCTACGACGTCCCCTAAACGTCCTGCTTCAGTGGTCTTCAGTGTTCTAGTGTCCGTGCGTGTGTTTTCTGCCAGGCAGAATTATCTCGCTCTCACCGCCTTTGCTCAACTATAAATACAGGTAGAATCCCCAGCATTTCCATTCTTCTCCCCCCTCTCTTCCTCCCGCACGCACACATCATCCACACTCTTCATCCATCCATCCTCGCACACCATCCATCCCTCCATCCATCACCACCACAATTCCATCTCTTTCCTATCTTCTATAGTGCCTTGAAGACTACAAGCATCACCTGCCGACAATCATGTCGCCTCTCACGCACCCAGCAAGGCATGTCCTTCGCTTCGTGCTGCCGTCGCACCCCAATGCACTACCGAGTCGGTAGGTAGATCTTCGAGGCCCTCAAGAAGATCTTATATATACACTATTATCAAAGACGATGATATGGTAAGTAAGAATCCAATTCAATCCAACCCGGCATCACACCACGTCGCAGGTCTGCATGCTTGTGTCGACGACTCGCTGCCTGCATTTGTACTGACTCTGCTCTGCCTGCAGCCTCGTGCGTATCTCTCTCGCCGACGCCTTCAGCCGAGACAAAACATTCGGCAACCATTGCACGCCGTCTCCCCATGAACAGGTCCCCCAGGAACATGCTCCTCAGCAACAGGCTACTCAGCCAGGGGCTTCTCATGAACAGGCATCCCCTGCCACTGACCATTCAAGCCAGTGGGGGCACAACCAACCCTCGTCGTCCCTTGCCCTGTGAAGAAGACCACCAAGGACCCGAACGGGATTCAAAATGGCGCCCCGCAAGCGCAGCGCCGGAGGCTGCCACAGTATCGGTCGGCCCGCAAGAGAGCTCGCGCCGATGTCGACGACGGTAAGTCTTTGCCTCCCATCCATGGCCTCATGCGTTGATGAAGATCTCCTAACCATCCGACAGAAGCCGCTGCCGCAGCTTCCCACGAGCAAGATTATGACATTGCCGGGCTGGATTGTCGTGGGTGCTTCCAACGACATGGCCGAACTATGGTGTTGTCGTGGTCTTGTCTGCACACATCTCCATCGCCATCGCCGCTCCATATATCAAGTATTCAATCCCGCCCTCGATTTCGCAAGCCGAGATACCACGGAAGAACGAGGACCGTTGCTACAGGATGGTTTGTTTTGTCTTCCTCGTCCACAAGACCTTCTTTCTAACGTTGCCAGGCTGGAGTGCATCTGTTGCTCTTCACTGTCCGATATATATCTCGAGATTCTCAATCCCCATGCCGTGGCTCGTTCACGCTCGCCGTCCATGACGTAAGTTGGCACCATGCCCTACTGATCTACCCGATCTATCTCATACATCCATTCCATCATAGTCTCCGTAGACCCTGACTGACCATTCTTACCATAGGCTTGCCGTCGGTGGCCCCTTAAGCAGCCTTATAAATATTGAAAATCCTCACAACGTCCATGGACGTACCCCTGACCTCGCCATCTCCCCGGACACTGCCTCCGTCAGACTCTCCCCCGCCCAGCTCGCATCGATAGCAAGGACGGTCCCGCGCACCAAGACATGTCGGATCTCGCTTCTTCAACCGGTCTTATATATCAAACCTCTCAACAACACCCATAGCCTCGTCATTCAAGGCTGTGGTTTGGTTCTCAGTACTGGTTGCAAAGGACCGCCCAAAACACTGCTATTGCCGACCGCAATGTCAATGCCGGAAGCAGGGTTCACCCATTCCCATCCGCATCCACAACACATGCTGGGTGCTGCTTCCAACGGCTCATATATATCACAACGCTAAACAACGACCTCGCCCATCCCAGGCCGTGGTTTGGTTTGCCCTCCTGCTGCTTGTATGGGGGAGTAGGAGTTTGGTACCGCCAGGTGGTGTCGTCAACGGCGAAGACACTCCAGCCCCCACGACCGCGCCGACGCCGCCGCTTACATTCATGGCAAGGTCCAGGCCGACAATAGCCTGGCCCTGCTGTCGCTACCTCGCTAAGCCAGGCAGTGCTTTGGTTCGCCCTCCTGCCGATTGCAGGGGGGCGATCTTTATATAATGAAATTCCCGAGCACGTCTTTACGACTCTAGGTGAACTGGTCGCCTCTTCGATCTTCAGGAGAACGGAGTCGTGCGGGGTGATGGGTACATGCTTGCCGTGGCCATCCTGGAAGAGACCAAACGCGGAGCTGAAGAAGCAACTGGAGCAGATGGAGAGGAAGCTCAAGGCCAGCAACGAGAAGTTGCAGGAGGCTCAAGAGAATCAGTTGAGAAGTCAATTGAAGAGCCAGAAGCAGAAGGAGAAGATGGTTCAGAAAACCACTGTTTCTGATACTGCTGCGAAACTCCCCGCCAAAAAATCAACTGGCCAAAAGAATAAGCCCAAGATTCGGCCACGGGAGATTTCTCTCACATCGATATCGGTACTTCCGCTGCCGAGCACGTTGCGAAAGCTCCACGCTTGATGAAGAATCCTTTTCTGGGCCCGTCGCTTGAGTTCAACAACGCCCTGGGGAATGTACACGCGACCTCGCCTATGCCAACCCGTGGTCTGGGGTGCCCCTTTGTTGCTTGCAGGGGGGCGTTCTATATAATTATTACATTTTCAAGAGCTTCTTTTCCCTCACCACTCATGTGGTCTTGATCAGTCTGCTCCCTTCCCGTCGGTACGGCATGACTCTGTGAGCAGATCATCGATGAGAGCCACGATGTATTGTGGGTGGTGGTCCGACATCAAAAACATCCTCCTAGGGGAACGTACACGCGACCTCACCTATGCCAAGCCGTGGTCTGGGGTGCCCCTCTGCTGCTTGCAGGGGGGCGTTCTATATATTGACTACATTTCCAAGAACTTCTTCTCCCTCACGACTCACGTGGTGTTGATCGGTCTGCTCCCTTCCCGTCGTCATGGCATGACGGGGGTGAGCAGATCTTGCACCAGACCAGTGAGGTGGTGGGTGCTAGGGCCTCAGACTCAGATCACCCAGAGTGGTTCAAACAGGGTCGATCCACCCTCGTCCAGTAACCCCAGGGTCAGTACCCCGAGAACGAATATACACCGAAATCCACTGCGCATGGGGTACCCACCATGGACCTACAGACCCTGGGCCCGATACTGAACCAGAGCCCAATCGGGGTGGTGGCCGTCAACGGCAGAGCGACCCTTTCGAATATATATACCACGAATATATACCAATTTCCAAAAAGGATCATGCGATCCGAAGCTCGAGTGCACATCGTGTGCACTGATAAGACACGTTGCCGAGATTCGTGCCATCGAGCGTGTCCGGCAGGATTCACCTCCCGCCAATGAGCCTCAACTTGACTTCTCACATCCAGTCAACCAAGCAGAACATCACAACCACGGACCAGCATGATAAGAAGTATCAGCAGTCCAATAACAACCAGCATGACAACACGGGTCAGAAGTCGCAGACCCTGCAAGCCAAACGCTGGGGTCCCCTCTTCATCACGGGTTCCGCATTGAAGGAGTACTTCAGAATCCGCGCCTGATCCAACAGCGGTGCGTTGCGGCAATCATTCTGGACTCGCAATGGGATGCAGAGGAAGAGGTCGTTGAGGGTGTTTACGAATCACACACCGGACGTCTGGCTGGCTGGCTGCTCGCTACGCGTGATGCTCTGGTATAGAACCTGCTCGTCTGTCCGCAACTTTCCAACGTCAACACCAGCAAGGCATCCAGAAGATCTTGCCTATAAGCCGTGTCGCTCCTCTGCTGTTTGCAGGGGGGCGGTATATATACATCGCCTTTCAACAGCGTCGTCTTTTTGACCTTCGTAGGCTTCGTCGGCCTGCTCCTCCCGTTGCTGCATGGGGGTTGAGCATTTCGTACACCAGAGCAATGATGCTGTGGTGTTAGGGGGACGGAAAATAAGCTCATCGTCAACGAGTCCTCAAGGCGTCCAGAGAACATTGCCTCTGAGGCGTGTCGCCTCTCTGTTGCTTGCAGGGGGGCGGCATATATATACAGGAATATCAATAGTGTCGTCTTTTTGACCTTTGTAGTCTTCGTCGACCTGCTCCTCCCGTTGCTGCATGGGGGTTGAGCAATTCATGTATGCACCAGAGCAATGATGTGGTGGCTGGGGGACAGGAAGATGAGTTTGTCATCAGCAAGTCATCCAAGGCGTCCAGAGAACATTGCCTCTGAGGCGTGTCGCCCCTCTGTTGCTTGCAGGGGGACGGTATATATAAGACTATTTCCAGGTCCCAAATATGGGTTGGTGTGGCTATGCCCCCTACAAAGATTAGGGTGGGTTTCGTCGTCGTGCATTGAGGAGACTGGATGCATGGCTGGGTGGTTGGTTGGTGCTGATGGAGATAGGGAGTATGTATGGGATTTGTATTGATTTTATGAGATACCTATTTGACCACGCGCTAAGTACCGCACGTTTCCTTTCAACCGTTCAAAGCGATCAATCTCATACCTAGTTACGTGACAACGACTTGAGTCAATAATCGCGATGTATTCGACGTCCGGGTCTGCGCCCTGTAGCTTCCGGACCAGGTCATAGAATTCCTTGGATGTATCCAGGCGGAACATTTTCTCTTCTTGCCGAGCGCGCCGTACGAAAGTAAGCGCAGCGGCACTGGAGCACAGATCTCTCTGATGATCAGTGGGAAGCTCGCTCGCCGAGCCCACAGACAGCTCAATGCACGTCTCATTGACCTAGACAAGCCATTAATACCGTGGCCTACCAGCTGGCCAAGTCAAGCAGCACCTCATAGCTGATTTTGAGATTGATGGAAGAAGGATTCAAGAATCAGAGCGGCTTCTTCCTAACGGGCTGGTTCATCTTTCACCTTCATCCTGTGCTTCTCTGCACGCTTAATTGACGATGATGAGAAGGGAAAGTTCGTGTTGTCTGTCCTCTTATGCTTGCTGATTGTGTTCTGTGACTGAATGAGTGACTGTGAATATGTGCGTAGTAGTACGGTGGTCCTCGAGTCTTGCTGCGTCGATGGATCGAGTAGAGTTGGGGGACATAGATTGTTTCGTTGTGTCCGTCCATGTATGGCATATTCTAACTGTGGAGTCTCAACTTCGCATCTCTGTCGATGGTGCAGAGCACAACGGACACACGAAAGATAGAAGACGAGAACTAAGACATGAACCGCTCGCAAGTAACAGTAATGCTTGGTTTCTCCCTTTCTCCGGTTGTACGGTCCCATTCGATGTTGGTCTCTACCTCCTGAATGAATTAATCGTCAAGCTACGGTCAAGACGATAGTTGATGCAGCGAGCTCAGAGCTGTGATGTAGGCTATAGGCATAGATCTGCTAGTGATCTGCTCATCTTCGTAAAAGTTACCGGTTCCGGCTTATTTATAGAATTATATAAATCAGTACGTAAGGTCCCCTTTCTCGAGTCAACAGGGCTTGCCTCTTCAAGGACTCATTACGGACTCATGCAGATTCGAGACGAGAACAGCTACAATGGGGATTTTACGCTCGAGTCCTGCTTCGTACGAGACAGAATGCATATCGCGACTATGTTGCGACGAATCTTCTGTTTGTATTGTTGAATAATTCCGTCGTCGTAGGATGGATGATCTTCAATTTCAACAACATAGGTCTATCCATGATAAGTTATTCCAGGCGCATACGTACTGACATGAAATGAATACAGCATCATAAGAAGATGATATTACTGACTACCCGGAAACCCTAATGCGATATCTGGAAAACGATTCTCGCATCTCAGGGTCGGATCCATAGGTTGTCTCCCGGGTAGGTCGGTTGCTGCCATTTTAAGTCAGAGCTGCGAAACCAAACACTTTCGATGGAAGCGTTCCATGAAAGCTGTTGGGGCCAGTCTATCATTCGGCGTAGGACGAACACAATCTAGTCTCAACCAAACGAAGGCCCCTCGTGACTTTGAGGACCCTTCAGGTACCGACTCGTCGCCTGAGAGATATGTGACGAAGGATTTCCGTCCACCGTCTCAGACTTGCCGAGACCACCAAGACAGAGAGAGTTAACGGTCCAAAAATAAAGGGGCCAGTGCTTACCTACATCGTGCCGAGGGGACACCCGCCCTACCCCACGGTTCTCAGACAAAGCCACCATCTCCCTCCGTTCCCAACGCGTCCAAAAAAAAGACGAAACAGATACAACAAAAGATGTACCCTCTCAAAAATGCAAAAAGAAATGAGTGCGGTGAGTGTGGATTGAACACACGACCTTCAGATTTAATGATTGAAGTGAACTTCAGTCTGACGCTCTCCCAACTGAGCTATCCCCGCTGGTTTGTTGAAGGATCGAAGGGTTGTAGAGACTCATAACCTAGACCAGGAAAAAATGTCGCCAAGACACAAAAATTTCGCTGCGATCTCGCTCATGCAACCTGCCTAGCACCGCATATGAGATCAGTCACATTACCGCTGCAAAACCAACGGTCGGATCGTCGCACTAAACTAACGCCATCAGGTGGAGGCGGAGATCGTTAGCTGCCAAGCTTTGCGGCTTACTGCATGCCAGATCGTGGATATTGAGGCTCTTCTTGATTGGGGCGCAAAGTCAGAACTGACTCCTGTTGAAATGTTTCGTTTTTCTCGAAGTCGCAACTCTTCAGTCGGTACGTTTTGCTCATGTCAACGAGACAAGGCTTCTTGAACCCTGCTAATCCTCTCCGTCGGAATTCGCAGGTCCCTTGGCTCCACTACCCCCAGCAGGACTCCTTCATGTTAAACCCGCATGGGGCTAGGCGAAGGCGCACAGTGTTCAAGTTCAACGATCAGAACTCGGCCTCTTTGTCGTCCACCCTTCATAGTCTGAATGAAGCAGAGATTCCTTCAACAATCACCAAGCGGGGATAGCTCAGTTGGGAGAGCGTCAGACTGAAGTCCACTTCAATCATTAATCTGAAGGTCGTGTGTTCAATCCACACTCACCGCATCACACCAGGAGCAGTTGCTCCTCTTTTTGATTTTTTTGCCGATTTTTTATAGTAGCCGGTGATTCTGTTCACTTCGAACTGTTCCGTAGATACCCAGAGAGTGAAACGAGAAGCCAATGTAAATCGTGTGACTGGCCATCGTGAGGAAGGTCTGGATTTTTTTCAATACCGTAGGTAGGTAGGTAATCCGTAGGCGAATTGAAGATCCCGGTAGGTCTTCCGTACTGGCAAAAATCTCCGGCCTGCCTAATCTAGTGCTCCCGTCCGTAGCTTGTGGAGGCTGTCATGTTTCACTCCGGTACGGAATACCTAGTCATACTCAAGAGTCTCCGTACGTAGTGATCAGTTCGAATCCGAAATCGATTCCAGATAGAAACCGAGTCTAAATCCTCTGTTAGAAAGAAGAGGATTTCAGATTAGGTAGACAGTCGGGTGCTGAACTTGGTGGTGAGTAATCCGTATATGTCTCGAGACCACTGGGCCTTTTGGCTAAGACTACATAGCGCCGCGCCGTTAAGTACGCCATTGTCTAGACTGGTTTACAACAACCACTAGCGGGGATAGCTCAGTTGGGAGAGCGTCAGACTGAAGTTAACTTCATTCATAAAATCTGAAGGTCGTGTGTTCAATCCACACTCACCGCATCGTCTTTCTTTTTGGTTTTTCGCCATCTTTTGCTCCCCGTGCGGAGCGATAGTGATCCTCGGGAGTCATCGTCATCTATCTTTTTGATGATGGTGAACATTTTTGGTAATTGCGCAGCTGTTGCGGCATGGAGTCTGGCTTCGAGTGGCAGTCGCAATATCATTGCAGCCCGAATCGCGATTGCAGCCAGAATGAGGGCGGTAAGGTGGTGGCCATGGGACAAAGGCGGTTGTCATCGGTACTGGCTAAGGCGGTATCTAATAAAGGACAGAATCTCAGCAGAGCATGCGAATCATCTAGTAATCGTATCAGATTAACCCCAACAGGTGAAAGTTGACAGGCGACACGGATCATTGCCCAAGGGACTGCTGGTATCGAGAAGCAAGTTCCAAAAAGGAGGCTCGGAACTGCTGACCCTGAAACGACATTGTTTGCTAGTATGTGTGAACTGAAGATCGTAGAGAACTCTGGCAGTCTGTGCTGGTGCCAGTAGGCAGAACAGTCACTGGTCCGCTGGGACAACACGTTGCAGAGAATGATCGGAAGAGATGAAGAGAAGAGGTGCGGTTCTTGTATGGAAGTCGGTGGATCCCAGAGATCGGAGGATATCCACCTTCCCCTAGGCACCTGCAGAGAATCGCATTTCCTAGATCGCGACTTCTCCATGATAGTTCCCGTAGTCGGTGGTCCAAATCACGTCACCAGTGTGAATCAGAGTCGTACCTGGATCTTAAATGGCGTACAACCTCAGGTGGGCTAGACGGGTAAGTACCTACCACCAACGAACGGATTACCCAAAAGACTCTCCCGGAAGGAGCTGGCTATGATCTCTGGCAGCTGCGTAAAGCTGCCACAGACGGGAGTTTATAATGTGGGGAGACCGGGAGTCAGGGCTGGATGCCGGTGGTAAGATCATCGGATGTGTGAGCCGAAATGCGCTCTGATTCATCGTCGTCATGCTATCTGTCACCCCCAACAAACCAGTCGCCAACAAACTACCTACGCGCTCAAGAACCTCATTGTTTTCAGTCCCGACTTCTTCGATGTTTTTTCTCTTCTCAGGTGATGTGAGTTCGATACGGACGTATTACCTATGTACGGATTCATCCGTCCTGGCAGATCCGTCTAGTGCAACACTATGCAATGCAGCAGCGAGGACTATTGTTTGCTTCGAACATCCTGGACGCGGTTGTCCATCGCAGCACGGCATAGTGGATGTTCTAGCGCGCGTACGAATACGCTAGCGACAGGGGAGCGTCACGAGCGAGTTACCAATTAAGCCTGTAAGACAGAACATTGAGATCGGATTCAACTTCCACAGTCCCATGTAACACGATCGATCATCCCAAGTGAATAATACAACGCAATACAGACAATACTAAGCTCCCGTTCTAAACGTAACTTCCCATCTTTTGTCAGACATGCATACGGGAAAAAAAAATCAGCGCAGAAAACCTTTCCCTTCACCATCGCTTATGTCATGTTGCTAATCAATCAACTCAGGCCGCCGGTATGCGTTAGGTAATTTTAGTCGTATGATGGTCAGCCCACTAGCGTCGCAAACCCACTCCTGCTGCGTAATGTCAATTGTAAGCCTTTCCATTCGCCGACTGCGCCCCGCCTCCTGACGTTTTCTTCCAGCGAAAGGTCGCTGCAGATTCCAGAATAGGGACACAGTGGGGACTCTCTGTTGCGCGGGCGGTGGAGAAAAGGTCACTGGCTCGGCCGGGTTGGTTGCTGCTGGCAAGTGTGAGTGTCTGCATGATGAACCCTTCAGGGCACCTTTCCGGCCGTTTTTCTCACCCTGTGACCTAAAACGCAGCGAGATATAAATTCGATCGTGCCGCGTGCTTTTTTATTCCCTTTTTCTCTGTTATATCCACCTACCACATTCCCATCTCTCCATCTGATCGATTTGTTTCACTTGACTCTCACTCAAGACATCACGAACTGCTACTCAGTAACCTGATCATCCAAGCAAGACACTCGCTCGAACCGCAACCTCGACACCACTTACACACAACGCAAAAATGTCGCCCACATACACCATGTCCGCACACCTGTGCAAGCAAATCTACAAGTCCTTCAAGAACTGCCAGACCCCCTCGGAACCGACAAAAGTGAGCACGCCCACGCCCGTGCCGTCGCAAACAACAACCACAACAACCACCATAACGCTATCCCGTCGGTCTCCGTCGCCCGTGAAGCGCACCTCTGTCGAGAGCGATCGCACCGATGGGTCGAAGTAATACCTAGCTTCACGAGACTTCTTGACCGAATGAGAATGAAGAGAATGTTTGCTTTCTTGCATTTACGGCACTGGCGTTTCGACGGATCTTTTACGGACGGAAATACCCCCTGATTACCATACATACCATATCTTGCTCGCGATTCACTACTATCACCACCACAACCACAACAATCGTATCTACAAACAACAACGACAGCAGCAAAGCAACGCTGCTTTAATTCTGCCCTCTCGCGAACGTTGGATATTCAGGCGCCGGGTTTTCGTTTCGTCATTAGGGGCATGGACGGGGCGTATTGGCATTTCATTTCTACGTTTTCGGAGTCACTTTTACCGCCGCTACGTTTTTGGATTCGCTTTTTGGGGCTTCTATCGCTACGATGACAATCGGACTACGGTTATGATCAAGTCAAGGCGAGGAGAAAGCAGGGGAGGCAGGATGAAACAAACCGAAGGAGAAACTCGGAATCTGGATCTGTTTCGTAGTTGGGAGGAATCTAGGTGGGATCGGGGGATATGACGCAAAATGGCATCACCTGCCTTTTCCATTCCCATCTTATGGGATTTTAACAACTGTTGCCTGGAGTTCCAAAAGTCCTACTTACATACCGATTTTAGTCCTAGATGTAAATAAATGACATCTAAATCCCCCTATTACCAGAATGCGAATCTGATCTGACACCATATGTCGTGATCGCGTGTACAGTGTGCGTCGGTACCTGAATAATGGGGGTGGGTGCCTGGATGGATGCAGACAGGTACCGCGCACTAACGACGGTACAACCGATCTGACCTCTCCACACACACCTTACCTCTCTCTCATCCTCACCTAACTGTCGTCGGTTTCGTTTTCGGGTCCCAACACAAATAATCTCAACAGAAGAAGAACAGACCGGATATCCCACGCCCGGATTATCACGCGACTGCGTGAACGGTGTTGTGCTCGAGGTGGTACGATGTAGGTATTATTGATTTGATTGCTTCTGCCCGCCTTGCAGCATGCATGCGTTATGTATGTAATCTATCTGCTGCTGCTGCGTACGGACGTATGTGGGTGGATATGTAAGAGGGCCAGTGGATATGTCATGGATGAGAGGTGGATTTGTGATGGAAAAAAGGTGGATGATGGAGAAAATAAAAGGTGGATGAATAGGCAAGGCGCGTTGTAAGGTCGCATGATTCTTCGACCTTCATACGGCCGAGTCCGTCCGTCCGGTCTATGAGATGAGAATAAGGGGATATGATTGAATAATGTGATTCAGTACGGAATGTAAGACTACACGCAAACAACAAATCTATTCGTAGCTATGCGTCCATCCCAATGCACCAGTACAGCAGAGCCCCTTGCTACTAACAACAGAGTAGGAAGCTAAGGTAAGACGTGTATATGTACATCTCTTGTAAACAACCGTTCGTACAGTCGCCCATCATGGGCGTACGTAGTCGTCATGTAGCCAGCCGTACACAAGGTCGGCAAACTACGCCAAAACCGCATTACCCGTGCCATACTGCGTCGTATTAAGCCCAACAATCCGCCGAATACTCAACCAAAGCTCGAAAAGCTCAAGCTTCAGCTCGATCCGTAGATAGCCCATCCAAGCCCCGATAAACCGGATCGCGTTGCCGGGCGACAGAAGCGTACCGGGTCGCTCCTTGATCTCGCCGACCTGCTCCCGGAGTACCGTGCGCGCGCAGTAATGCGCCAAAATGAGGAACGTCCGCATGGGGCCTTGACGCGTGTGCAGGCTCTCATCAAGACTGCGCGTCAGATCGTTTGTTTTGAGGATAAGGAGAATGATGCGCGGGACTTGGCCGAGCATCGTCACGAGGTCAGATAATAGACCCTCCTGCAGCGCGGTACCCATAGTTTTCTTCTCGTCTTCAGAGCGCGACTTCAGGATCGACGAGCTGACGATCGTGTAATCTCTTCCAGTAATGGCACTCGCGAATAGGGGGAATTGATCCTCCGTGATACCGGCGACGTCATGGGCGTGGTGCTTCATGGCCTCCATGTCGCCGTCGATAACCGCCAGCCACATCTTCGCATACGAGTACTGCAGGCGCTCGGGGATGTCTCGGTATAGTCCGTGGTCGTAGAGGATAATCTCGAAGTTCTTGCCCCGTCTCTTCGGGTCCACCTTCCGGATCGCGATGTTTCCGCCGTGAGGATCGCAATGCAGCGGCGCATTCTTTCCGAAGATCATTTCGTTGAACACGTGAGCCAATGTAGCCGAGACCTCGTCGCGATCAATGCCGTTCGAGTCCAGGTATTCAATGTCGTCGAGACGCTTGCCCGATTCGTTCGCCATAACCAGAATTCTCTTCTTTCCCCAAATCACCTCTGGAATTACTAGAGGTAGGTCGGGCAGTTTCTCGAAATGCTTCTTCGTACGGATCGCATTGGCGGCTTCCATCTCGAAGTTCAGTTCCTGTGGCAACGAAGCCTCCATTTCAGATGATAGCCACTCAAGGTCGTATTCCGGGAAGAATCGTTTCAACATCGAAAAGGTGAATTTAGTAAGCGCCATGTCGAGGGGCGCCCATTGTGCCAAGCCGGGGTGCTGAACTTTGACAGCGACTCTCTGGCCGGTCTCCTTCACAGTAGCCAAGTGGACCTGAGCAAGAGAAGCAGCACCGATCGGTTCGCGCGCGAAATCGGAGAAGTAATCCTGGAGCTCCTCGCCGGTATCCTGTCTGAACATTTCCTCGATCGATTCGTATGAGGATACGGGGCACTTGTCCTGCAGGGGTATAAAGGTACTCGTCCATTCGTATGGAAGAAGGTATGTCATGGCACTCTGTTCAGACAATCAGCAATCACGTCCTCTCTCTTGACTCGAACCTGAATGACTGGTGAAGTACCAAGTGCTGTCCCAGCTTGATAAAGATGCCACCATTCTGCTCTAACACTTTGAGTGTGCGCACGGCACACCTCTTGTGACAATCTTTTAATATATTCTCCTGTTCGTCGGGATCGGCCGTCTCGTCGCGTTTATTTAACGAAGTCCGGTAACTGAAAAACAGAAAAAGAAAATTACATTAATGATCGCGTGACTTGATCAACTGCGCCGGACTGGAGCTTACTCATTGATGCAAAGGGCCAGAGCCGTGGCGACCCTTCCCGTCCGTTCTGTCACCTCATATCCGTATTTGATATCATCAGCAAAAGTTAGGACACCAGCAGCTGTCGCGCCCGTAGCAGTAGCTGTGAGGACCGTGAACCTTGACCGTGTTCTCGGGCCGCGTTTCGAGGAACCCGAAGAACCTGTGGAATGGTAGCGCTGTAATGGTGATCGCGGGAACTTGGCGTGTCTAATGAGAATCTGCGTGCGACAATTCGTACACGTCCAGGAGGGGGATCTGCTAGCAAGGCGGCTCAAGGAGGCAAAGGAAAGCGGCTTCATGATGACAGTGAGAGAGAGTAGGGCGCATTGGGAAGGGAAACGGTGTTTCTTAGTTATTTTCAAATATGTTACGGTAAAAAAACAGAGAAGACGGTTTCCTAAGGATAATAAGTGGCAGCTAAGCAAGACGAAGAGACCGGTCGAGGCATTCTTCTGCGTCTGCGACGGGACGACTTGCTCGCATCCGAGGGAAATAGAAGTTGGCTGAAGCAGTTGTCAGCGAGAGATAGGCTGGTATTCCGTACCCAATGTATTCCGTATTATATCTGCCTACGGGATACTAGTTCGCTCGACTTAACGAAATCTGTTGAGTTGTTGGCTCGACCTTTTTTCGCGTTTTTCCCTCGTTGGTAAAAAATCGGAGACGAGCGGTGGCAGCCAAGGGGGCAGGTCGGGTCAGGTTACCTTTCGCCGTGTAGGAGGTACATTGAGACCAGTTCGCGTTACCTGGACCTGCCCCACTCCTAGCTCTTATCTTAGCGCATTATGTAGGAACGCGGTACGGACCTTACGCATATATGCATAGCGCCACTTACACACACCAATTACGGAATACCTCGGCACGTCTGCCGCCCTTGATACTGTGGCGTATCCGTAATGTGTGCGCGATGACCGGCAGAAAGCGTCCGGTACGAATAGAAACGCTGAGCACACGACCTCAACACTGTGTCGAGTGTACTTTCCCGTGTCTTATCTCGAAAACGTCGAGGCCATGTCAGCCCACCAAGCAAGTCACCGGTACTTACACACCCTTCTGTACAGTGAGCCTTCAGCAGCCCGTACAGGGATTCGGTACACCCAAAAACTTACGACTGGCTGAGCCCTTGTCTTTGATGCGTTCTGGGGACGGATCTCTTAACGCGTCCAGCGCCCCGCTTTGGTGCATTCACCAGTAGCATATGAAAGTACAGAAATATGAACCGCGTTTTTATTGTCAAAGAGCCATTACGGAACCACAATACGGATTTACGGACAAACACGAGCTAGAGAACAACGACCCAATTCAGCACCTTTAGATCCCGCCCATCTCGGCCATCCATTCCCTCTTGCATCTCAATAGTGATTTAACAGCATTGAAAAGAGAAAAAAACAAAAGATTAGATCTCCTTCGAGAGACGATATGTTGACTACCATGCCTGCGCCAATATTCAGTCTCGATTTCTCCTCGCCACACCGTCCGGCCGTGTCCTCGCCGCTTTCATCCTCGCCCTTGCGCCCTTCACAAACCTCACCGCCTGCCTCTCCCGAAGGTCATAATGATCTGCGCCGACGCGAAACACAGTCCTCTCCTATCCCAGGACCGTCCTCCAAATCCAAGTTTGCGTCGCGCAGTGCCAAGCCAAATCCGTTGCGCTTGACTCGCGACAAGACTCAGGAGAGTAGGAGATCACTCTTTCTGAAGAACGTGTGCCAGCGGTCCGAGGAGAAAAGGTGGCAGCGGAGAGGAGGCGACCAGGAAGTATGTCGCTACACGGTCGATTGTGTTTGAGGAGACGTCTTCGACTAACATGTCTGGCAGGCGCTAAAGCTCGAATGGAATATCTTAAACAAGCAATGGAGACAACAGAAGAACACGGACATAAACGGTATCGTGTTCGAAGATGAGCTTGAGGACATACCCGAGGATCCGCATGCAGTGCAACAGGACGTTGATGGCATCATGGTGGACGCCATTGCCCAGCAAGAAGAAGCAGAGTTGAACGCGATGCTGTCATTACTCACGACCGATTCCACCCCTCAAACACAAGGACGACCCAATACCGCTCCATTGTCTGATGATGAAGACTACGACGCATTGTTCGAGGAAATGCTGTCCCAAGAGGACAGTAGGGGCGGTCTCCCTACATCACTGAACCAAATGGACCTGTCATGACCGTTATGCTGATTTTTTTCATGTTTCGGAGGTTTGTTTATTTCATCGGTTTCGCGCAGGCGTTCTCGGGAACAGGTCATTGTTCGGCGTTGTAGGATGTTAAGGGTTTAATAGGCTGGGTTGGGTCGCATCACGTCTATTATGTACCATACATAGGACGCGGTATCTGGGAAGACCGCGCATCCGATGTGTAAATGACTCTCACCAATACTTCCACAGTAAAAGTCGCCTTACTGTGGCGCGCAACTGTCCTCTGGCGCATCGAGGACTTCCTTAGCTGAAGGCATGTCTCCCACTAGATCGGGTGGTGGCGATCCCGCCGCTTGCATCTACATTTGTGATTAGTATCGTAATATCCACATCGCAATAGTGGCTGGGACTCTTACTTTCTGCATCCTATCCACGATGTACTCCCGGTCCGCTGCGTTCGAGTCGGAGTATGTAGACTCCTCGAATTTGCTGACCATTTCGGCAACGAGAACTTGCTGTTCTTCATACCGCTTGAGATCGTCTTTCGACAACGTATCCTTGTTCTTCTCCATCCATCCAGGGAACTTTTCATTCAGCTCTTTCATGGGCTCGTAAAGAATCTCCTTGTTAGTGAGCTGTTCCATCATGTTCATCAACAACTTAGAAAAGTCTTCATCATTGCCATCGCCTCCAGGCACGTCCTTCATGGCCTTGAGCATCTCACTGAGGAGATCATCCTCAGATCCTTCGGCGGTGGCAGCAGCGGTGGCTTGATCACCCGAGGCTTGCATCCGGGCCATTGTCTGCCGAATGGTGTCCTGGAACGTGGCATCCTGGCTCAGATCTGCAGCCGCTGCTTGGGCCGATTTGGGTTCCGAAGCAGGTTCGCCACCCGCGCCCTGTTTCTCAGCAGCGCCAAGCTCCTTAAATATGCTCTCAAACTGGGCTTGGATATCCGGCTATGTGAAAGGTTAGCGCCGGAAGATACCATAGTGAGAATAGAACTTGCCGAGCCCTCAAAATTGCCCATCAGCTCAGCCATGCCAGCCTGCAACTGCTTTTCAAACTCCTCTTCTGAAAAATCCTCCAGCCCCGGTATAGGGGCGTTCAGATCGAACCCCTCATCGGCAGCAGGGTTGGCGGGCGCCGAAGCAGCTGAAGCGGCAGCAGCAGTCTTTGTCGCATTTGCGTCTGCATCCAGCTTCGCAGCAGAGAAGTCGTTGAGCATATCATCCAAGTCATCCAGATCGTCTAGATCATCCAAATCATCCTCGTCGGGATCGGGCGCATCATCAACGTCGTTCACGACAATGGCAGGCCTTAGTGCCGCGCTAGACATTTGGTCTGGCTGCTTGGATTTATCGCTAGCCATGCCGGCTGTTGCTCCATTCATCTGGATCGCAATGCTGGGAGTAGATAGTCCTTGGCCACGAGCGTGGGTGAGTTTGTAAAGGGGTTAAATATTGCAACCGCAGCGGCCGGGGTTTGTATATACGGATTTATACGGCGCAGAAGCCCCGCGCGATATGCCCTCTTTCAAAGGATGTCCGGTTAGAGATAAAAAATATCTGAATGATACCGCGGCGGGGAATATGTGCAGGAAGATATCTCGAGACTTGGTAGGTAGTCCGAAGATGTGAGCAATAATTCTTGTGCAGCTGTTGGCACGGGATAGAAAGATGAAGATTGACAGGACAAAGTTCATTTGTATTGCCGAGCACGAGATGGAAGGGGGCAACGGGCTACAGTACCGAGCCGATGTTCTCTGTGCCCGCACTGTACGGATGTATCGCAGCTGCCCTGAATCCACCCCCGATAGTTACAAGTCACGAAGCAACTCGGCGAAATGTCACCGAACATGCACCTATCGAGCACAGCTTAAGTGCCCGCTTTGACGATCCGATGCCTTCATCGTGTGTATCTTCAACTCAGCATAATAACGATGAAGAATGTCCTCAACTTCTGTATGACATGTCTTACAGTCTTTCTCGTAGGCTCTAAAGAAGAAATTGGAAGAAAATCATGGGAACATAGGGAGCCCGGTGTACGTCTATAGAAACGTGGGGCGCGATAACAGTTGAAGAACGGAATACCGAGGCAAGTCGACACGTTCTTGTGAGATTTCCTTTCCAGCAAAATGTACAAATGACACTCTGCTCCGGCATCTAGTCGTGCCTTCCTTGTCTAATCGTATTCAAAATGACAAAGGAAGTTGTGAACTGGGTGTTGTGTCGGTACTTTCCATCTTTGACAGCCCACGGTCCTCCATGAGCCTCCGCGGTCGATGGGTAAGTACTTGCCTATTACATCATAAGTGCTGCGCTAACAATTTGCTAGGGCACCAAGCGCCGAGACCCACCTGCAGCACGGGTACGCCTCGTGCGGTTTCTACAAGTACAGTCTGGAAGAGAACCCTCAGGAACCTTGGCCTTTCTCTCAATTCTTCTATCCGCACGCCGCTCACGCTCTTCGGATCCTCGTAGCCATTCATCTCCTCGCCACGACCTCGCTCTCTTCTCAACTCACCGAGTAATAATCCAGTTGACGATCGCATACCTATCCGATCAAATTCTACGCCAACTGGTCGAAGTTATCGGTTGGAGAGTTGTGCATTGCGTTCCCGTACTGGACCCGACCCATTCTGCACGAGTCTGCCCCGCGTATCCCGTTAACCCCGGCCTCAGCCTTAAGAGCTCTAGTGTAGATCTTCGCATCTCTCCAACTCGGACCGTTGTATCGCATCAGCCGTTACTCTCTCATCTGCCTATCACCATGTCGCTCTGCACCTTGCGTCTGGGTGAGGAGAGGTGCGTTAGCTACCGATGGCTGTTGCTCAATGTCGATGGCGATGGCTCGCTCTCGTTCTAGGACTGATGTAGCTACTGTAGGAAGCATTGGCGAAAGGATCACCCCTTCGGCTTCTGGGCCAGACCCGTCAAGAATGCCCAGGGCGTTCTCGATCTCAAGACTTGGGAATGCGGTATTCCAGGCAAGGAGAAGACAATCTGGGAAGGCGGACTTTTCAAGATGACTATGACTTTCCCAGATGGTACGTTGAGGCGATCGTCGAGTTCACGACTACATTGAGTGCTATCGCTGACATTCATGTTTCATCTACAGAATACCCGACCAAGCCTCCCAAGTGTATGTCCACATGACATTCCTCTCGTACTATGATCGACTATTTGTCTAACCTGAACATGCTGTCACAGGCAAGTTTACGCCGCCATTGTTTCACCCGAACGTCTACCCCTCGGGAACCGTGTGCCTCTCGATCCTCAACGAAGACGACGGCTGGCGACCCGCAATCACGATCAAGCAGATCGCCCTCGGTGTGCAGGATCTTCTGGACAACCCGAACCCCGAGTCGCCCGCTCAGGCCGAGGCTTACAATCTTTTCAAGAAAGATCGTGTCGAGTACGAGAAGCGAGTTCGTCGCGAGGTTCGATCCAACCCGGCTAACTAAAAAGATGACTCGTTATTTGCGTGGAGGGGGATTTTGACGAAAAGGCTTTGAAAGTTGCGAGTATTCTGCTCGCCAGGCAATGGGGCATGGAGTTCGGGTAAAGGATACAATACATCAGGCGTTACTTACGAGATTGAGTGATGTGACCGGCGAATGGTGCTACTCTAAAGAAAAGGTGGTAGACTATTTACGAGATGGACGAGGGAAATAGTTCACAGTTGTCGTCGGGACATTTCAGGGCAGTTCAGGACATGACAAGGTGTTTATAGCACTTTGCGCGTTTCTATACAATGAATTCTACGCCTCGATGTTGATGCGCTCGCTTCATCCACATGCATTTTCAAGCGCGTGCATTCGGTACCTTTTCTCCGACACGACAGCCACAATAGCCGGTGACTGCCATGATATTTGGACATAGCGACAACTTCCCTAAAAACCGTGATGTTTGCTAATCCATTTGTTCCAGCTTGTGACTCAATGACGGCCATCTTGGGACGAAAGACGACTTGCACTCGAGCAGAAGGAGGTAACGGAATATCGACCTAGTAATACCGGCAAGTCATAAATCAAGAGCGAGAACGCCGTCTTATCTACGACTATTCACACGGCGCTAAAGGATCCACCATTGAAACAAACCAGAACTGTCTTACGCGGAATTTAGGTCTAGGTTTACGGCGGTGTGTGTTTACCAACTGACTGGAAGAGATAGAAATCCGTATTTCAATGTAGGTACGGAAAATGAGAACTTGCGACAAGACCGTGATGAGTTCTCAACGGTTGTCAATGATTTCGTACTCCGGCAGCATGACTGCAATTCGAGAGATCCGGAGGACGACGTCTTCTATGCTTTCAACTGCATTTATATGCGTCTGCTATGTCCCTTCATGGCCATACGTTCTTCCTATTCACCAACCCCTCCAATGACTTGCTTGAACGGAACGTTGACCTTTGAAACTTTAAAAAGAGCGTTTCCGTTGATACTCCAGTAGGCAACGTGTTACGGAATAATCAGGTACAGGACAGACACCACCCTGTTCGGCCGACCGTATTGACGAATTCCGTATTGCAGTCAACCCCCACCAACCAAGCAGTCAGTCTGCGACAGCTCCACGCGTCTAATGAGGTGGACTGGCCGGACAGGGTGGGACATAAGCCGATCAAGGGGAAGGGTTCAACTAGCGCGAATTGGGGTGGATTTCGCATGTCCCCCGACCTTGCAAGTCAGTCACAGGATTGGCCGAAATCGGCCTGCATTCCATCGTTATCGCGAACCGTTCACCTGGGGGGCTCTTAACGACCTTTGGCATTTGACGTTGTAGATCGGTCCCTTCTGTCCATCTGTCCATTTTGAGTCTTGGTTCTATTTATATTTTTGGTCGTGCACGTCTCCGACCTTCCTGTCTACTATCTACTCTCTTATTCTCTTCTGCATCTTCATATCCTCAATTGGCTCTTTGGACGACATACTTATCGACCTCTCTCCCTCAACACCCTCTAGATACCCGATTCCCACGTCTCTCCTGTCCATTAGAACGATAGAACGCCAAAATGTGTGGCATCTTTGCCTGTCACTGGTCAGTACAATGCGTATTTGTTACCTAACAACAAGCTGTTTGTTTGGCGGCTTTCACTCGCTTTTCTTGTTCGACCTCAACCACTCGTTCTCTGGTTCTTCCTGCGGGGTACTTCTTCGCGATGCGTCTTTGATGCGCCCTTGAATGATGCGCAATGTCACATGCGCCATGCTCGTTGGCTAACATGCATTCCGATCGTCCGTAGTCACCCTGACGTCCAGAAATTCAAGCCGACGGCTCTGAAACTTGCGAAACAGTGAGTACAGACTCCCTATCCAGACTTAAAGAGCCTCAATTGACTCGTCTTCTTTTGCGCAGAATCCGACACAGAGGTCCCGATTGGAGTGAGTCAGAAACCGGATCTGGTGATGGCGGTGTTTGTTTGCGCGAATCATTCAATTGACCGTCTTTGCGCTAGGTGGAAGTGTTATCTCCAACAACACAAGTCAGTATACACTCTATGGAACGATTAGGGGTCTGGTTATTGACAATATCTAGTTCTTTGCCATGAGCGATTGAGTATCGTCGGTGTTGGTATGTTGCGCATCCTACTTTCGGGGCCGAGTCTTTGGGTCGACCTCCCGCAATTGGATCCCCTTACTGACGATTGCGTCAGAGTCTGGTGCTCAGCCCCTCACCAACGCGGATGAGACCATCGTCCTCGCCGTCAATGGCGAAATCTACAACCACAGACTTATCCGCAAGAACTTGAAGACCCCCTACCACTTCAAGACCACCTCCGACTGCGAAGTCATTATTCCTTTAGTAAGGAGACACCAAGATATATGGCGCCCTCTTGGAGAGTACTAACCCGACCCGACAGTATATGGAATATGGTCTCGATGCGCCCAAGTACCTTGACGGCATGTTCTCCTTCGTCCTCTATGACAAGAAGCTTGACCGGACAATTGCCGCCCGTGACCCCATTGGTATCACCACCTTCTACCAGGGATTCAACTCCGCCGAACCAGACACCACATACTTCGCTTCCGAGCTGAAGTCCCTACACAGCGTCTGTGACAGCATTCGCTCATTCCCCCCTGGCCACATCTATGACACCTTGACGAAAGAGACGACGCGCTACTTCCAGCCCACATGGTGGGAGAACTCCAGAATCCCGGAGACACCCCTAGACCTCAAGCTCGTACGCGAAACACTCGAGAAGTCCGTCCGGAAACGGCTGATGGCCGAGGTCCCGTACGGTGTTCTTCTGTCTGGTGGATTGGACTCCAGTTTGGTCGCCTCTATCGCCCAGCGCGAGACCCTGAGACTCAAGAAGGCCGCTCTTCAGGCCAACGGCTCAGCCACCGAGGTTCCCACGGACGCTGATACCGGCGCCGGCCTAGTCGGTATCGACGACGAGAACCACTTGGATACCGTCACCTACCTCCCTCAGCTCAACTCCTTCTCCATTGGTCTGCCTGGATCGCCCGACAACGAGGCCGCCCTCAAGGTCGCCAAGTTCCTCGGCACCAAGCACCACGTCATGACCTTCACCATCGACGACGGTCTCAACGCCTTGTCCGATGTCATCTACCACCTCGAGACTTACGATGTTACCACTATCCGTGCTTCTACCCCCATGTACCTGCTTTCCCGGAAAATCAAGGCCATGGGTGTCAAGATGGTTCTCAGTGGTGAGGGAAGTGACGAGATCTTTGGTGGATACCTCTACTTCCACGCTGCCCCTGACAAGAAGGAGTTCCACAGCGAGACCGTCCGCAGAGTTAAGAACCTGCACTTGGCCGACTGCCTGCGCGCTAACAAGTCTACCTCTGCTTGGGGTCTTGAGGCTCGTGTTCCTTTCCTTGACAAGGAGGTAGGTTAACTTCATAAATTCCGTTTACGAATAGTACTAATTGAATTTCCTAGTTCCTTGAGGCTTGCATGAACATCGACCCCGAGGAGAAGCTGATCACCAAGGAGCGCATCGAGAAGTGGATCCTGCGCAAGGCCTTCGACACCTCGGACGACCCCAGCGCCGAGCCCTACCTGCCTGACGAGATCCTCTGGCGCCAGAAGGAGCAGTTCTCCGACGGTGTCGGCTATGGCTGGATCGATGCGCTCAAGGACAACGCCGAGCTGCACGTCACCGATGAGATGATGAAGAACCCTAAGCCCGAGTGGGGTACTGATATTCCTGATACCAAGGAGGCGTAAGTTTTGTCGTCAAGATTTGGTACGATTGGATGCTGACTTTGTTTAGTTACTGGTACCGCACGATGTTCGACGAGCACTTCCCTCCTCACTGCGCCTCGACAGTCGAGCGGTGGACACCTACATGGTCTAAGCAGACCGACCCCAGTGGCAGGTAAGCCATCACCCTTAATAACCCCTTCTATCCATACGAGATACTAATTCATAACAGAGCCATCGCCACACACAACCAGAAATACGCCCACGTAGAGTAAATACACATAAACACCTGGATACTAGCATGACGTCGGGAACGTTTAGCGGGACATTAATGGGATCAGGGATGGGGTATAGATTTTTCACATAGAGATTGCGTGATATATACGGATTACAGTCAGTCTCGGTATATTATGGATAGAGAAAATCTAAAGCCTGTTCGTCACATGTCAAAACGAGTGAATACTTGAGATGAGATCACAAACACAAGCACGTGAAATTCATGAGATACGGTAGACCAGTATTAACACCGGTATTTACGGTAGAAAATACGAAATATGTAGTAATCTCATGTTCTCTTCACAACACCCTCGTAGAAAGACGATCTCATCTTATCCATCTACATAACCGAGCCAAGAAACCACAATCCCGCCAACAACCACAAATTCGGTCAGCAATCCCCAAAATTCACATTCAAAAACTAAAAATTCAAAATGCCAAGGAGGCTGGTAAGCAAGCACGTCCCGAACTCCGATCTCACTTCCACTCTTCCCACCCACAAGATCCCTCCCGCCCGCCCACGGACAGCCAAGTGTCCGGTTCGGCGGACGGTAGGATCTGCGATACCGGCGACGCGGGTCCCCATACCCCACTAGGTAAGCGGGCCTGGTAGGTCTACCCCACTACTCGTGCAATGGACGGCCCACGGGGTTCGCAGCTGTGGTGAAGACGACGACACGTGCGAAATCAATTCAACCAATTTCCACACTCAAATCTCGCCTCACATTCTCAATCGCAAAAACACAATCAACAAAAACAAGCCCAAACGACATTCACAAAAATAAAACATCCAAGCTAACCATTTCCCCGTGATAAAAAAAGTAGTAATGAGAAAAAAGAAAGTACCAAAAAAACGACACCTCAGGGATTCGAACCCTGGCCTCCGAGGAGACGGGCTTAGCAGGCCCGCGCGTTAACCACTCCGCCAAAGTGCCTTAGTGATGTGTACCAGAAAATCCCGAAGCAGGCATGCGCTGCTGCGGTTGCTCGCTTGCTGGTTGGGAGTCGACTTGTTATACCCGTATATGTCTACACTTTTTGTCGGGAAGGGAGGGGAGGAGAGGTGTGACGAAATGGGAATCGCGCATTTCATCTGCGCATCAGCCGATGAGGAAGTAAAGATGCAACCGGTTCGCGTCGCATTGACAAAGGGAATACGATGGGCATAAACTCTCGTCGAAAAGCATTTCGTACGGATTAACATTTTACATCATTAATATGACTGATGAGTCGCCCGGGGATGTCGTCTCTCGTCGCAGGACATTTTATCGCTTCAGTCACGATGGAACGCAGTCATGCCACCTCTCATTCAATATGCATCGCTCTATTATTCTTGCTGTAGCGCAATTCATCTCCTTTACCTCCGCCCATCACAACCCACTCGCTTTTCCTAGCTGTACTGAAACGAATGCCTACCTATTCTAACCAAGGTACTCCGAGGAATAACATCTCAACGCTGTTTTCATAGATGGAACTGACAATTATAACACCCCGAAGCGAAGTCCGGCATCAGGGCCACCACCGGTTTTCGAACATAGACCATCATATTTGATACCCACTATGGCACAAACCCAGGAGGCACGGCGAGACCGGCAAGACATGGATGTTTATAGTACTGGGCAAGCATGGCCTCAGTTCGGGGCGTTTGGGGGTCAAGCATCGCGTATCTATACTCATGGTCAACATGCTGGGTTAGGTCTTATATTGCAACTTGAGAATACTTACGGCGGGTTGTCTAGAGCATGGGGATGTATGCTCTCCCTGATGCTGTTTATAAAGGAGTGAGGTGATAGACTGATGAAGACGGCAGGCTTTGCGATCTCCGCGATGATTTGCGTGACACAGGTACCAGGTGCGAGAGAGATTACGACCGAGTTGTTGTCGAGCTCGAGAAACCCCTGGATGCCGTTTTGTCCGATCACCTCAAAGCCGTGGCTCTCGAGAACAGCCTTTGAGTGGACATCATACTCGGGGTCTTGGGTCAGAAGCCTCACTTCCCGACCCAGTCTTTTCTCCAGGTATTCCCGGATGGTCAATGCTGCTGGATACTGGGACATTGTCATTTGCCTCCGGGCTGCTATGTCATTGCCGAGACCGAAGCAGACAACCTTGTCTATGCTTGATGGCAGCTCATACTTGGACAGCGCGTCGTCGAGGAGAAGACGGGAATGGCAGTGTTCCCAGCTCTGTCTGGCCATTTGAAATTCGTCATAGAGTTCGAGATCGTTCAACCAGACATCTGGCGGGTCTCTCCTCGTCTGAATGATGGTACAAGTGCGATGCGGGATGTACTGTCCTTTAGAATTTATCTGTGGTACTCTTAACATGGTCAGGCCATGGAAAACCACGACGGTGGACCTATTGCAAGCTCTACGTCAAGAACAACTCAGGGGCATCATTTTATGGACTCGTCGTCTTACCAGTTGAGGGGATCATCACCGAACGCTCTGTTTTCGGCCGCATGCACCACGCCGGTTATTCCAGGCACGTGAAATAGCTGGACGCCCACGTCGATCTGCCTCTGAATATCCTCGAGCATCTTTTTTGTCCATAACGGCCAGCCATTGTTGTACAGATCGACACCAGTGTGCTGGCCGTACGCTACCATCTGAAGACTCGAGTCAGACATGATGAATAGTGGCGTTGTGAAGCTCCGTTAATCGACGATATTTTTGGGATTCAGACAGCGTCTGTTTGGTTTTGACGCAACGGTTGCTTGCTAGGAAATATGGAAGATGGAAAAGAATGTACGGATTACGATAGTCTATAGATAACAGTTCGCATCTGTCTGGTCAGAGCAAAGAGCAGGCAATGAGAGAAACCAATGATACCTGAGTGCTGCGAAGTCAACTTGCGTGTAGGCAGCCATGGCGACTTGACCTCTGCCTGATGAATAAATGAATGAATGAATCACCGAGTCGACACTGCACAGCAGAATGGAGACCGGTTAAGGCAGCCACAATTGACTATACCATGTTCATCCTGGAATAGCATCTTGGTCTTAAGCTCCCTTCTTTCTTGACTGTCAAGACTGTCCGAATCCACTGTTCCTGCATCGTCCATTCAAGACGAGGTCGTGGCTGCCCTCGACCGACAGAGCATAAATGCACTGCGAATGCCTTTGCCGGACATCCTTGGATGCCATGACGTCAACAGCAGCACGCAGTCAAGCAACCACTTGGGTCGCTCTGTGCTTACTCACGTTTCATCCACATCAGTCTCTCTTGCCTTTCCAGTGATTTGAGCTTTGGAGAGGCAATCACAAGGATGAGAGCAGAGTAGGCACGATACGCGTTGATAGAAGACCGTTTCTTGGCGTCCCGACGGGTCATTTCGGAACACTTCTTCTCTTCTTGCTATTCACAGTCTGGATACCGTGTGGGTACTGTACCCGCGCTGTGGTTATCAGCGCTCGAGTCCTCTCCTCTCGCGCGCTCTCGGTGTTCCATATAAAACGACGATGACGACGTTGCGCCTGCGCCTCACCCTCACCGCCGTCACCTGACAATCCCTGGGCAGCAAGTCACGTATCGTTGGAGCATTTCATGCGAAGGATGAAATGATTTGAGCGCACGATCGGGTCCTGCCTGATTCTCTATCTGCGGGGCAATCGATTGGGCTACTTTTTTTATTTCTGTCGATCACACCAACGTCCTCCTCTTCATGATCATGGCCAAGTTTACGTCGCCAACGTGTGAAAGGACTCGTTTTGACAGCTGAGCCGACCTTGTCCGTTCTATTGATGGGCTGCATTAACTTACGCATCTTCTTGAGTTCATCTATACACTCAGAACCATCAGGTTCTCGATCTGAATGAAACTGCCATCCTCTCATCGGTAGATGACGGACTCTTGGTATGCGCTCATTAGAAGGCGCCTGCTCATCCGCTGGTGGATCTTCAAAACATGGTGGCGGGGTCCGTGATCTTCGCCGCTCAAATTGCGATGATCCCTCCGTCTCCTGAGACGCGCCGACTCTCCACATCCTCTGCGAATGCTTTGTCGCCGGAGATTGCACCCTCGTTGGCTACGAGATCGAATAATTCTGGAGGCATGGAGAGCCTACCGTTGGCAGCCTCAGCTGCTAAAGGACCCAAATAACCACGGCGACCCGGAGAAACGCGCTGTCATCGCCGCTTGGATCGAGGACATGGCATTGGCTTTTCACTGGCACATGGAATTTGGCCTATGCATCTGCGCGACCGTTGCCGAACGTTCTAACAATAGAACGCCGGCTCCGTTCACGCCCTACCGCTATCCTGAATGGGTCGACGTTTGGAAAACTACCAGATCCGCTACTGATCAGCGAGATCGATCCATACCACGAGGATCCCCCAAACGATAACCCCTGGAAGCGGCGCATTATAGTATGCCATGTTAGTGGAGATCCACGAACGGTCTATTAATGGCGTCGAGCTCCTTAACTACCTACCTACATGGTACTGGCTCTAATACTAACTGAATGTTCGGGTGGATTAAAGCCGGGTGGGTGGCTCCAGAAGACATCCGTGAGCCAAGAATGCCTTGCGGCATCCCCTCCCGCACATCTTTGCCACCTTGTTATCATATCCAGCATATCCTATGCTGTCCACATAGGAACATATGTCCAGGTAAGGCCAGCAAGGTATGATACGGAATGTGAGAAGATTCCACGTGACACAACGAGCTGACACCGGTGCTACTTAATATGACTTGGGTTGTTATTGTTGTTGGTGTTGTTGTTGGGATGTGTTCTCGGTCGCGCTGCTGGTTCTGACAACGGGCATATCCGGTGTGCTAGACCTAGACCACCCTACATATACGAAGTCCATGCTGCCTGGCCAAGATCTAAAATAGGCATTTGCATTTGGCTAATTCTCGGTGCCCTCAGCCATCCATGTATCCAGATCAAGGTCTGTTGCGAATGAAGACGTTCTCGACCGTCTTGGCTCGTCCAGTTGCGTTGAACCGAGATTTAGCCAAAGGAGCATACGTATGACTTACCGAGACCTTTGCCCGGTCTCGAACGAGTAAAAGGCTACCTAGATGCATATGTACCATCTGCTGATGGTGGTTGCTTGATAAACGGGCTTGTCACATGTGGGGGAAATGCAAAGGCAGATTGGTCGGCTCTTTCAACCCCTCTGGTCGAACCTTGAAGCTGGCGCGCCGCCTTCGTCTAACAAGCACCTTTTTGGCAAAAAAAATAGCCCTTGTTTTCTTGTTGTCTTGAATATCGTGTCGAACGCCCTCACCTTGCTCTATAGCACACAATGACCGACGAGAAGGAGCTCACCGGCGAGGACATTGATCGTGGTCGGTAAAAACCCAACACCGGGATGTACAATTCCTTCTGGGGGCGCGGAGGAGGGGGGAGAAGAAAGAGAAAGAGAAGGGTGTGAATGAGAATGAGAGATGAAGAAACGAAAAAACGGAAAAAACAAGAAAAAGTAATGCTGACTTGTAGAGATGAGGTAAAGCCCTATCCGCCCTCGACGAGTTCGGCCAATCCGAGATCCTCATGAGCGTGGCGCCGATCCGCTTCATGACGTCGGGCGGGACGATCGCGGTCAAGTACTTCCACGGGCGCACGAGCACGGAGGACGTGGACTGCCTGACGGACCCGAACGTGGACGCGGCGGAGATCTACCGGCAGCAGATCGCGGCGGCGGTGGCGTGCGTGGCGGACGCGCTGGGCCTCAAGAAGGACTGGTTCAACGACGAGCTCAAGATCTTCGTGCAGATGAACAAGCGCATGGATCTGTTCCTGCAGACCGTCGAGCAGGGCATCGTTATTTTTCAGGGCGTCAACCTCGTGCTGTATGCGGCGCCCATGGAGTGGCAGCTCGAGCGCAAGATGCGCCGTATTGCGGCGGGCTCGAATAAGAGGGGCGAGGCGAAGGATATTGCCGATGCGATTGCGCTTGTTAAGCATATTAAGGGGGATGGACCCCCGTTGAGTCGCGAGTATGTCGAGGGGCTGAATTTCAATGGCTGGGAGCTGTCGATGTCGCGTGGGATTGATCGCGTGCGGGACGAGTATGTGCGCGTGCATGGGGAAGTGGGGATCGCGGAATGATGATGTTTGTTGTTGTGGTGTTGTGTGTTGTAGGTTGATCTGTACATATCATAGTGTAGGTATCCGGGCTAGGTCGGTGGGAAGGGCAGGGAAGGAAAGGGAAGGGATCATCATCAGTCGTGTCTTGTTTTGGGTTGAATTTCAAGGAGTAAGTAGGGTCTGGGGAACTACTATGGGGTAGGTCGGTAGGAGGTAGGTTCTGTAGGTTAACAGAGTGTTGAATGGGCAAATCGAATTGCATTGCAGATGGTTTGATCTGTTGTTGTTCATTTCGTTACTATGTTTAGGAGTCAAGATGTCTTGGATATTATTAGAGCTGGCGTGTTTGGGGGTGAGTCGGATGCGTCTGGATGCTTCAGAGTGAACATCTTTCGTTAATCAGACTTCGTTTACCCACCCAGTCACCGTCCGTCATATACTATCCGTTCATTCAGCTTGGCGTCAACACATCACGATGTCGATAAGACTTGGTTGAGAGACTTCATGGACTATAATTAACGTGAACACACAACTGTCAGGTGGTATCTGAACACTGTTCAGCCTACAGCCTGAAGTTGGAATGCGTGGCGTTTTCTTTTCTGATTTGGGTTGTTGGTCCGAGATACATAGATGCGCTACTCTCGGATCTCTGATTCACAGTCGGACGATGAACGAACTTGAGAGTTGTCATGGTGCTGCTGTTTGTATGTTGTTTTCCCGTATATTGCGAGTAAGAAGGTTATGTAAGGAGGAGCACCGTAGTCATGTCGACGACTCCCAACAAGAACCCATCATCAACACTGAAACATAACTAAAACAGGACCATCACCCATCCCTCGTCCCATCGCATACTCTCTCCCTATCCCACCAGTAACCCCAGGAATGCGACCCGATCAGCCTCGGCCAAACCTCCAGTGCCCGAGTCGTTCGGGGTGTGTGGTGGTGGTCTCAAACCCCCGAACCGAGGGAGCGCGTGACGGGTTATATAAGTCCATAACAAGGTTGTTCCCAGCACCCCTTCTTTCCCGGGAAAGTCTATCACTCTGACGACAGGTCTGCATTTTTTCTGTCCCGTGATCGGTTTACTTAAGAGAGCACTTCATCCCAACGTCGCGTGACTGTTCTCCGTCTCTCACGGTTGGTACACAGATCGAACGACGACCGCCTCCTGAGAGGTGAAATGCGATGAAGATGAAGAAATTCGGAAATATCTACGTTATCGCGGCGACGTCTGTGATCGGTTCGTCCCCCATCCTCTCCTATTCTACTCATACCGAACTAATCATGGTAACCAGGTGGCGCCCTCTTCGGCTTCGATATCTCCTCCCTGAGCGCCATCATCGCTACGACGCCGTATAAGTGCCAATACAATGCCCAGGTTTGTCGCTATCTTCTCGCTTGCGCGCGCGCATATTGATTGATGGTCGTAGGGAAATGATCCTGTTACGGGCGAGTGTCGCGGCCCTGATGCCTCGTTGCAAGGAGGTATCACAGCCGCTATGCCAGGCGGTTCGTGGTTAGGCGCTCTGTTTTCAGGATGGGTATCTGATCGCGTGGGACGAAAGACGTCGATTCAGATCGGCGCTGTCATCTGGTGTGTATCACCCATTCCATTCCCCCTTTTCAAACTTCTAACAGTTTTCGCAAAGGGTCATCGGCTCCATTATCGTGGCAGCCTCCGTAAACGTCCCTATGCTCATCGTCGGGCGCATCATCAACGGCTTCTCCGTCGGTATCTGCTCGGCCCAGGTGCCCGTCTACATCTCCGAGATCTCGCCCCCGTCGAAACGAGGCCGTCTCATCGGCATGCAGCAGTGGGCCATCACGTGGGGCATTGCCATCATGTTCTTTATCTGCTACGGGTGTAGCTTTATTCCAGGGGATGCGGCGTTCCGACTCCCCTGGGGCCTCCAGGCTATCCCGGCTGTTCTGCTCTTCCTTGGTTTACTGATGCTACCTGAGAGTCCGAGATGGCTTGCGAAGAAAGATCGCTGGGAGGAGACGAATGAGGTGCTTGTTCTTGGTGCGTATGGCCCCTTTTCAGAATCTTCCTTTTTCATGCCTTTAGTGCAAATACCGTTCAAAAATCTCCTCTTGGAGCATTTTCGCTTAATAGGATGATTGCTGACCCGAGGTTTAAGTCCATGGGAAAGGCGATCACAGCTCACCCCTTGTTGCCAAAGAGCTGGCCGAGATCCAAGAGGTCGTCCGTCTCGAACAACAGAATGCCAATGTATCCTGGCTTGAGTTGATCAAACCCAACATGATCAATCGGACTCATATCGGCCTGTTCACGCAAATTTGGAGCCAACTTACCGGAATGAATGTCATGATGGTCAGTATAGTCCTTATCAGGGGGATGATGAAATTTCTGTGGTTTGTTAACTCATCTGCATAGTACTACATCTCCTATGTGTTCACCATGGCTGGACTGGGCGGTGATCTTTTACCCAGCGGCATCCAGTTCATCATCAACGTTGTCATGACTGTTCCTGCTCTAATCTGGCAGGACAGATGGGGTCGACGTCCTACTATGCTAGTCGGCGCATTGCTGATGTGCCTGTTTATGTCCATCAACGCTGGTTTGTTTGCAGTCTACTCCCGACCCGCAACGCCTGCGGACCACTTCAGCACGAATGCCATCTCCATGGCGATCAGTGGCGCTCCGGCAAAGGCTGTCATTGCGTCCACTTATCTGTTTGTGGCGTCGTATGCGCCGACCTGGGGACCGGTTAGCTGGACGTACCCGCCCGAGCTCTACCCTCTGCGCGTCCGAAGCAAGGCCGTGGCGTTGGCAACATCAGGCAATTGGGCCTTCAACTTTGCTCTTGCGTAAGTTCATGGCGCACGTAGTATCACGGTAGCCTTCCGTGTAGCTAGCTAACGCAGACTTATCAGGTACTTCACGCCAGTCGCATTCGCAACCATCACGTGGAAGACATATGTGCTCTTTGCCGTGTTCTGCGCGTCCATGTTTGGGCACTGTTTCTTCCTCTTTCCCGAGACCGCCAATAAGCCTCTGGAAGAGGTGGCAGCCATCTTTGAAGACAAAGGGCCAAGGTCAATCAAGTATATCGGCACCCCAGCATGGCTAACAGGGAATGACCGCCACAGGGCCTTGCAACTCGAGCGCAATGTGGTGGATTCCGAAGCGGGGTCCAGCATCGATAAAGCACAGCCCAAGGATGCTCTATCACTGAAAGCATCAGCCTGAACTCGACATGTGAGGTCGACTGGTTACCTATGAGATTGAAGGCAGGGGCTGATCACGGCACGCAGACGACTCATGTGGACAATTCAGGGCATCTACCTACACATTATACCTACCATTATTGTATCAACGGTCGTCCATCGTCGTTGTGTGAGGCCGTAGCTGTACGGTACCTATTATAAGCCAGAGACAGGGAACGCGTGTGAGCGGTTGGCGTTGGGGGAGGGGTGTGAGAGAAGTGTGTCTGAAACGGTTGAAGCTGATGCAGTAGGTAGCAGCAGAGCAGAAGAGAAGCAGAGTAGCAGAGCAGAGCAGCAGCAGCAGCATGCTGGGCGCACGGGAGGCTTGCTGCAACTATACCCAATGAATTCGGCGTCGTTATATATGAACCCAATATGAAGGAGGCCTCTGCCAATCAAGAGCTGTGACGGCGGCCGCCCTTGGTGACCTTCATGCCCTGATCGCTCGAGTATGAGCCGGTGAGACTAATGTATGTATTGGGAGAACCTGAGTCAATTCAATTGCATTGCATCCACGGTTTTGTCTTGCTTTGGCTGTGTGGAAACGGTGGATGAATCTGCGCCCGCGTCTGCGTTGCGTCTGCATCTGCATTCCATATGCAACCCGGTCGGTTGTTCTGATCTTGACTGACGCTGTGTAATGCCCAATGCAAAGGCAGGCCATGCACGGTGAGGTCAAAGAGAAGAGAATATGAGAGGGTGTGGGTGGAATTCGATGCTGGTACGAGATGCACAATGGGACCAGACAAGCCTCAATTCATAAAGGAGACGACGATGATTTGAATAGGTATCGTCTTCAGATGTCCCTCAGTCACAGACGGATGGACAGACAGCATCAGTTGACAGTAAGACGGTCGAATAGTCACATGTATGGAGTAATTAGTGCAGCTGAAAACAAATGGATCGTCTTGGGTTAAGACCAGTCCGAGTTGCGGGGGATGAGGCCTAAGACTGTCAGGACGAAGGAGAGAGTCATTGACCGGATGGGTCGAGCTGGTGATTCTGCAGAGTCGAGGATTCGCGCGCAGAGAGAGCCCACACGATTGGTCGGGTCGGAGCAGTCTAGACCCCCGATGGAGCCAATCCACTGCGGCCGGCTGAATAATTTGGGACCCCCTGCCGATAACAGGCCAGTGGGCCAATCAGCGGGCGCACTTCGGAGGCAGGTAGTATTCTTGTAGCGATAGGAGGGGCAGCTTAGCGTCTGTCTCCAAGGCTGAATGCTATTGGCCCGAGGGTCGACGCGCCCCGTAGCCTGGAGTGAAGAGGCTGCAAGTGCAGTCGCACCGTTGTTGGAGCGGGGCAGGCTAAGGCTAGGCTGGGCAGTTTTCACTGGCTTTCACAGCCACAACATTTACGGATTACCTACACCTCGCACCTACCCCATTTCCCCCATCGTCTGCATCGTGCTTGCCTTGCATCTCAAAATTCACTTGTCCGACATCCATTCGCTTAACGGGCCGCATGTAATGGGCAGTTCAGTGGGTGCGTGGTGCTTGGGAGTCGGCCGAGTGTTAGTGGGTTCTACGCCTAGAAGTCCCGGGGGCACAGCCTGTGTCAGCTGGTCATCCGTATCATGAACTGATGAGTCTCACCTCCGTTTTGTCCATGGGTTGCTTAGTGCACGACGCACGGAATGCCTACCTCCCTTTATGTACGAGTACTGCATACTTACCTACCTCCCTAACCTTATACCTGCCTACACTGGATACAGCGTCTTTGACTTCGCAATCCGTACCTTCCACGCACGAAAAGCAGAGAACTTTACGGCAGGATCGACCAATACCCGTGGGCCATTCCGCTAAGAATAGGTAACCGCCTCCTCTCTTGCGAGTTGCAAATGGCAGGTGCTCCCTGATCCCTAGGGACATCACCGGGACATCAGCTAGGCTCGCTAGGCACCTTGATAGCGACTTACACACGCTAACGCTGCCGACCTAACGCACTATCTCGACACTAGAATAACCGCCCCAGTGCAGGTGCCACCCACACCCTGAATCCAGCCTTGCGTGCAGGTAATCCGTCTAGCCATAGCCTTTCCCTCCAGCCTGATTTCCCGATTCCCATTCTCTCTTTCTTTCTCTCTTTCTCCCCCATCCCGCCTTTTAATTTTCTCCCTCTCGTTCCCTATCCCCCGTCTATGTGCCCTCGCCAATGCCTCCCCCGTTCTGCTTCATCTCATAGCTGTCTTCAATTCCGTCACGTCGGCGCTTCACGTGATATCATCGTAGCTCTGTCCCCCGTATGATCAGTCCTACTGGTGTCAATTGCTCCTGATTCCACGTCTTCGCCATCCTCTCTCTATCTTGTGCTCCTCTGCTCCCCTACTTTTTCCTGACTCTTCTCGGGCCCCCATAGTCATCTTCTATTCGCTCGCCATCCCATCTAGGCCCCATGGATCAGCCGGCCACGAAGAAGAGAAGGCTGGCCCCCAAGGTTGAGCCTCAGCCTAGTCCTTCTCTTCCACCGCTGCCGCCCCCCTCGGCCTCGACCTCGACCTCGTCCTACGCTCATGAATCAACGGTACCGGTGCGCGCGAGATGATTCGTTTATTTTCTAGGCATATCGATGCTGACAATTCCAGACACACCAAAACCAACACTATCAACCGCAAGACACCGCTCCGCCCCCGCCGGAACGCCATGAATTTGAATCCTTCGCGAGACATCTCCAGGATGCTGCCATGCTCATATATCGCCAGAGCCAGAAGTCACCGTATAAGAAGGTCTCGGTTCTTCTGCTCCGGTGGGAGGACGACACTGCTACCGAGCTTGAACTCGTAGCACTGGAGCAAGTTCTACGTAATCACTACAACTTTCGCGTCGATCGATGGGCTATCCCAACGATACCCAGTCCCAGCAGAAAACTGGCCGTGCGCATGTTCTCTTTCCTCGAAGCTGCTGGTCCGGATCACCTCTTGATTATACACTACGCTGGACACAGCTTTGTCGGTCAGGACCAGGAGCTCTATTGGGCAAGGTAGGTGGACAGTTTGCCAGTATGTTGCGCTTCTCTGACGATTTGTTAGCCATACGAAAAGAGATGCTTTCAAGCTCAAATGGAGTGGTTTCCGCTGTCTTTTCGAAGAGACGCAGTGCGACATGCTTCTGATGTTGGACTGCGGTATCGTGCAAGAGCCGACGGTTCGAGGTGGCAAGCACACGAAGCAAATCATTGCCGCCGGTACGCCTGATCATTACTCACGGGAACCTGGCGCACGATCCTTCACCGCCAATTTGACAGAAGCCTTTCTCCAATTAGGGACTGGACGGCCCTTCACGACGGAACACCTGTACCAGGAAGCCGCCCGGTTAAGGAAGCATGAAATCCTACAGAGCCCCGGACTCGCCAACGGAAAATTGAGCAAGAGCATATCGATACATGACAAGCTGCCTCTGCTGTATTCTATAGCATCTGGCAAGAGCCAGAGTTTGAGCCTCTGTCCTGCGACGCCGGCTCCTGCACCGAATCACCAGTCGCCGAGGGCCACCGTTGAGGCCAACTCCAGAAGATCCCAAGAAGACAAGGCCCTTCACCCAAGCGCTGTTGCCGGTCTGACATTTGACGAGCCAAGGGTTCTTGTGTGCACGACGTTTGTTGGCGAAGCCAGTCCGGACATGTCGTCGTTCTATGATTGGCTTCATAACACACCTGCTATCGGGTCCAAAATCGCAGTCGAGGGGATTTTTCTAGGACCGCCCACGATGCTGCTTGTCTCTATGCCGTTAGCTGTCTGGAATGTGGTGCAGCATGATAAGGTCTGCTGCTTCTTGGGATACGTCAATTCGCACAACATGACTCATCTCTACAAACGATTAGTCTCCTCCATGTCCGTGAACAAGGCGACGGCGAAAGACATGGAGGATGGTAGGATGTTGCTGGAAGCTCGGGAGGTAGCGGCCACGACACCTATGCACCGACATTTACTCCCCGAGACACCAGTTCGTCCGGATAGCCTAGGGAAGATTGACCCGAAAAGCCTTTCTCAATCTGCGGTTGCTGCAAGTAACCCCTATAGCAGTACCTCCAGGAAAGACGATGTTGAAGATTCTGCGGAGATGAAGGAGGCGGCGGAGCAGCTCAAGGCGTTGAGCCATGTGCGTCACGTGGGCGATGATGTTGCGTCGTCCACGCGACCTCAGCCATCTCCTAATAGACGAACTAGCAATATCAAATCAGCGGAGAGGACCTTGCCTGAAATGGCGGATAGCATGGACGATTCGCGTTATCATGCCGAGGCAGATACTCCATCGACACGGCCCAAGCAAGGACGGCGCTCTATCCAGAAACCGATTCCCAAGCAAGAGACTCGATGTGGTCATTGCAGCCATGCTCCTTTCAAGGACTCTTCTTCGTTGAGAAAACACATTGCAGCAGCTCACACGCGCCCCTTCCCCTGCGCGTTCTCCTTTGCAGGATGTCCCAGTACATTTGGATCGAAGAATGAATGGAAGAGACATATTGCATCGCAACATCTCTGCTTGCAGTTCTATCGCTGCTCGGCATGTCCCCAGTCGTCGATCGAAGGCAAAGGAAACGAGTTCAACCGCAAAGATCTTTTCACTCAACATTTACGACGTATGCACGCGCCCTTTGCTATCAAGAAGCCAGTTGGCAAGGGCGATAGCAAGCTACAAGTAGAATGGGAGGCGCACGTCAAGAACATGCAGCAGTCATGTCTGGTTACGCGAAGACGGCCACCGCAGAGTTCAGCCTGCCCCAAACCCGATTGCGCCAGCGTATTTGAAGGACCGACATCGTGGGATGATTGGACTGAGCACGTTGGCCGTCATATGGAGAAAGGTGAGGCTGATCGACTCGGTGTTGATCGTCTTCTAGCCAAATGGGCTTTGGAACAAGGAATCATTGAACGCAATGAAAATGGAGAATACCGGCTATGCATTGGCAATGGCAGTAGCATCGAGAAGGAAAACAACCACAGCAACACAGACTATCACTCCGATGGCAACAAGCGGGATCCGGAAGAGCGCGGTGCCGCTGCTGCGAATAGCATGGGAGATAAGATGGACGTGGACTAGGAACTCGTTGACGGCGTAGAGAAAAGGCGTAGTGGATGGGTTTGTTTCGGAGACAACTCAACGCAGCTTTCTCAATCGCCGACAGGTGAACAGGCTTTCCATGCATAGCTTATTTACGTTTGCATTTGCTAGTCGCTCAGGGTCAAATGCACCAGAACAGCTCATTTATGATGTTCAACGCCAACACGGTTTCGGGCGTTGCGATTATGGATGCGGCAGTTTTTCGCTGGGTGAAGTACGAATGGTTTGGTGGGAGAAAGGTACGACAACATCATCATCTACGACCTCGTTATCTTAGTTAACGCGGTTCTTAGCTTCGGGAAGAGCCCATGTTGTCACATCGGGTAGATTTTGCTACACAAATCGGGTCGTTGGGAATGAGCATTGAGGGAGTTCAGGTTGGGTCCACGTCAGGGAGATGAGTACCTAGGTCAATACCAGCCAGCCAGAAGATGAGAAAAGAATCATGAAAAATACTCTTTTTAAGTGTGTTCTAGAAGCTGTGAAAACCGTTATGATGTCTCAGGATTGATTGGTAAACGTGATGGGTTTCATGAATGAATGAGAATGAGACCTAATGGAGATATGGTGCCTCGAGAGGGGCCTGGGGTTGTTATTGGTTGGTTGTGCGGTCGATCTGAAGTGTGAGCATGCGAGTGCTGTTGCACGGCAGGTGAAACTGTCTGTCTGTCAGGTTATGAGTAGGTAAGGATCGGGCTGGGTTATTTCAGGCACGGAGGATGTTGCTATGTGAAGTTTAGTAACTGATATGTGAGAAGATAATACCTCGGCCCTCGAATGATTTCGACAGTTGGGTTACGAATGTAGATCAGACCAGCCTGATCTATCTATCTAGATGCGTACGGAATACTTACCCCAGATTCACGTCACCGTTACAGTACGATACGGTTCCTCCCGCTGGGGCCAGATTGGTGCGGATCTAGATAGGTAGGTATGAGATGGGATCTGGAGGGTGGACGGGAATAACTTCCCCTGAACTAGTATAATTCGTAGTCTCTCGGTCGTATGAGTCGGGCTATGTGAAGTAGGTAGCGTCAACTACGGAATGAGAAGTTCGGTTTGCGCTCCGAGCTCTTTTTGAATGCCCCCGTATGGGTTTTGAATTGGTTTCTCCACGAATGGCGGCCAACGACGCTACTCTCGATAAGGGAGCTGGGATTTTTGAGGCGGTGACCTTCTAGGTTGGTATGGTTTGTCCGACGACTGGATGGTTGGTTTACTCCGTGTAGGGAGGGAGATGGCTCCGGTCTGAATTGAGGGTTCCGTCCGAAGGTGCTACGAGATATTGGAGGGTTGCGGATGGGGCAGATGGTTATGGTAGTTATTATATTGCTAGCTGGTCTGCAATAAATACCTTGACAAGAAGCTCATCCCAAACTCGAGTTGATTCAGGAGTCTGTGACGGTGTGTGACCCGTGTGTAGGAGACTCTAGGAAAGTAGAGGAACAGTTCACGATGGTGTTCAACATGATTTCCACACGCACGAGCTTATTCCTGCTCGCAGCGACCACAGCGAGCGCAACGCTTCAGATCGTTCCCGGTGCAACATGGACAGCAGTACGTTTTCCATCCCCCAACATCTTCACATCCTCACACACTCTAGACTCAGATTAACACCCAAAAACTAACACCCCAACAGACAAACACAGGCGCCCACATCCAAGCACACGGCGCCGGCGTCTTCAAAGAAGGCTCAACATACTACCTAATCGGCGAAGACAAAACCGACGGATCATCCTTCCAAAACGTAAACTGCTACTCCTCGACGAACTTGGTCGAATGGAGCTACGAAGGGGCTTTACTCTCGCGCACGGGGTCTGGCGATCTAGGTCCGAATCGCGTCGTCGAGAGGCCGAAGGTTATATATAATGATGCCACGGGGAAGTATGTGCTGTACATGCATATTGATGATAGCAGTTATGGCGAGGCGAAGGTGGGCGTTGCTACGGGCGATCAGGTCTGTGGACGGTATACGTACCAGGGGAGTTTTCAGCCGTTGGGGTTCCAGAGTCGGGATTTGGGGTTGTTTAAGGATGGGGATGGGAGGGCGTATTTGTTGACGGAGGATGTGAGTTTACCTACCCCTTTCTCATCTTTGTTCGCTGGAATGGTTGTTTGTGAGGGGCTACTAATGAATGAAAACAGCGCGCCAACGGCCTCCGCATCGACGAGTTGAGCTCCGACTACCTAACCGTCGCCCGCTCAACATATCTCTGGTCGGACTCCATTGAGGCACCCGCGCTCTTCAAGCGCGATGGGACGTACTACATGTTCGGCTCGAAACTCACAGGCTGGGACCCCAACGACAACGTCTACAGCACAGCAACCTCGCTCTCGGGCCCCTGGTCTGCATGGAAGACGTTTGCGGACGTGGGCTCGAACACGTACAGTTCGCAGACGAATTACATCCTGCCCTTTGGTGATGGCGCTATGTACATGGGCGATCGCTGGGTCTCGAGTAATCTCATGCGCAGCACGTATGTCTGGCTTCCGCTCACGTTCTCGGGGACGAGTGTCACCATGAAGAATTACGTCAATTGGACGCCCGATGTAAGTGCGGGCACCTGGGCCGTCGGACCAAGTGAGACCTGGCCTGAGGGCGAAGACGCGAGCATCGCGAACGGCGCGAGGGAGATGAGTTGCTCTGGGTGTAGTGGGGGTCAGGACGTTGGATATATTGGCGGTCCTTCTGGTGGTTCAGTCACGTTTACTGGTGTGAGTAGTGATGTGACGACGAGGAGTTCTATACGGATTAAGTACTTGAATGGGGATAGCACGCAGCGCTTCGCGACTGTTTCGGTGAATGGCGTGGAGCAGGATATCGCGTTCTTGCCGACGGCGGGCGGGACGCCGGGGAGTAGTGTTTTGAATGCGGATTTGCAGGCGGGGAGTGGGAATACGGTGGTGATCACGACGGGGGATGGGAGTTATGGGCCGGATGTTGATCGGCTTATGGTTCCTGTGAATTGAGGTGAAGGTGAGAAGGTTAGGTATTCATGTGTATGTGTGTGTGCTGAAAAGGGTAAAAAAAAGAAACTCTCGATCGGGGAATCGAACCCCGGCCACCTGCGGATTGCCGTCAGTGAAATGACAAGCAGGTATCCTGACCACTAGACCAATCGAGAATGGGTCTGTTTCATGGATTCACGAGATGCATACACTGGAAATATATAGCGCATCGCATATACATAGTCGCGATACTGCATTACACTGCATTGATGGGTAACTCCGGTCCGGGACCGGCATCGCGGATCCACTGGTCACACGGAACTTGGAACTCTTAAGGCACCGAAGAATCCGAGTTTGCCGGATAAGACCATCCGCTGTCTCGTCTATCTCCGCACACCTCGGAGTCTCGGACAACGAGAACTTCTGACCCTAGATCCATCCTACCGTCTGCCACCTCATCTAGTCAACGATCCAGAACCCTTACAAACACACGCTACGACTTCAAAGCGTCGACTAGAAGACTTTTGACAGGAAATTCGTGCGGGGGAGGATCCTCATCTAGATTACTCCGGGACAGGGTTCTCCTCATTCTTCTGGGGAATGATCCAATCGCGACGTCTCGGTTAGATCCACGATGTGGTCTGACTGCCAAGCCGAGGCGGGTGGGAATGCGGGGGAACCCGCAAATCTCCAACTCGACCCCGGATTCGCGATTCCAGACGTCTTCCATCTGTGAATGAAAGCAGGCGGTCAATGTCGACTGGGATGTAAGGGCGGCAGTAACTCCGCGATGAGGCCGCGATAGTGCCGGTAGACGACAGATTTTTTCTGTGGTTGTTGTCACCGCTTCTGGCTTTCAGCTGGGTCTGACATCCCAGAGTCGTGATGGCTTCATGGTGCTGAATGCTTTCTTTTTTTGTCTTCTCTTCAGCTGAATATGTGTTGTTCGGTTCTATGCCGTCTTACCCGATACTCAGTACGAAGTATTGAAGCGAGCTGGCGATATCAACGACGCACGACCTGTTACACGTACCTACTCAATACATCACGATGTAGCATTCTGGAGTACTTCAGGCGTGCGTTGGAGGCAGACTCCGAAGGATCTACCTAGCATGAATACCTGCAAGGCGTTGATTCTTGATGGTCACGCGACGATGAGTTGGGAATTCATTAGCAATAGTAATCCGTAGTCTCAGTTGACTTGTAGATAAATATCATAGATATCTCATTGATGAAGTTCACCTTGCTGAGACCTCGTTCGTATACCGGTGGCTCACCGTCATTGACGAGACGCAATGGCGAGTCTCCTGTTCATGGCCGCGGCCGCTTCGGCTGCTGCTCTCGCCCCAAGAGGGTATCCTACCAATGACCCTCTGGCCGCATGCCCGGGATACACAGCATCCAATGTGAAGACCAACGCGTTCAGTCTTACAGCAACCTTGACCCTTGCTGGCGAGAACTGCGATGTGTATGGAGAGGATCTGAAGGATCTGACTCTGGAGGTCACATATGAGACTGGTATAACACCATTCATACCCAATTCTCCTCATTTCATCGACTAACACACTCAGACTCGCGACTCCACGTCAAAATCCAAGACGCCGCCAACGACGTGTACCAAATCCCCGAGTCCTACCTCCCCCGTCCCGGCGGACACATCAACAGCCGCAAATCGGCCCTCAAATTCGACTACACCTCCTCCCCCTTCAGCTTCACCGTCTCGCGCTCCGACTCCGGCGAAGTCCTCTTCGACACCTCGGCTGCGAACCTCGTCTTCGAATCCCAATATCTCCGGGCACGCACAAAATTGCCCGAGAACCCCGTCCTCTACGGTCTTGGCGAACACTCTGATCCCTTCCGACTCAATACCACGGATTACATCCGCACGCTCTGGTCCCAGGATAGCTATGGCGTGCCCGAGGGTTCGAATCTCTACGGTAACCACCCCGTGTACTACGAGCTCCGCGACTCGGGCGAAGCGCACGGCGTTTTCTTCCTAAACTCGAATGGAATGGACATCAAGATCAACAACACCGTCAAAGACGGGCAGTACCTCGAGTACAACACGCTTGGTGGTGTTCTCGATTTCTACTTCATGGCCGGACCGAGCATGGTCGATGTTGCGCAGCAGTATGCCGGTATTGTGGGTTTACCGGCTGAGATGCCGTATTGGGGTCTTGGATTCCATAATTGTCGCTATGGGTATCGGGATGCGTTTGATGTTGCTGAGGTCGTGCATAATTATAGTATGGCGGGCATCCCGCTGGAGACGATGTGGACGGATATTGATTATATGTATCGACGACGGGTAAGTGTTGATTACAGCTGGTAAGGTGGTGAGTACTGATGACTTGCAGGTTTTCAGTTTGGATCCGGAGAGGTTCCCGCTGGATATGATGCAGGATCTTGTTGATGTAAGTTACTATCACCCTATTCCCCTATTCCCGTCACATTATCTCGAGGGTATAACTCGACTAACATCTATCGCAGTACCTACACGCCCACGACCAGCACTACGTTATGATGGTCGACCCAGCAGTCGCATACCAGGACTTCCCCGGCACCCTCCAACGCGGAATCGAAGACGACGTCTTCCTCCTCCGCAGCAACGGATCCGTATGGAAGGGTGTCGTCTGGCCCGGCGTCACAGCATTCCCCGACTGGTTTGCTGAAAACACTCCCAAGTTCTGGGTACATAACCCCTGAATCACCTACCCCTATCTAGTACTCACTAATACCTCCCGTCCCAGACCAACGAAATAGCCCAATTCTTCCACAAAGACACAGGCGTCGACATCGACGCCCTCTGGATCGACATGAACGAACCCTCCAACTTCGAATGCCTCTTCCCCTGCTCCAACCCCGACGCCTCAGCCGTCGGCGTAACCCCCGAACCGCCCGCAGTCCGCACACCCCCGCGTCCCCTCCCAGGATTCCCCTGCGCCTTCCAGCCCGAAGGCTGCAACGGCACGACCACGCGCTCCCTCTCCGTAATCCGCGACAGCACACCGCCAGACCACTTCCCACATCTCGTGCGCGCCCCTCATCCATCCAAAGGCCAAGGCCAACAAAAGGGTCTCCCCGGGCGCGACCTGCTCTACCCAAAATACGCCATCCACAACAAAGCCGCCTACACGGACGCCTGGAACGCAGCCGAAGGCGGCATCTCGAACAAAACCGTCAACACAGACGTGATCCACGCAAACGGACTCGCCGAATACGACGTGCACAACCTTTACGGCAGCATGATGTCCGAGACATCCCACGACGCCATGCTCGCCCGGCGTCCGGGCCTCCGTCCCCTCGTGGTCACACGCTCGACATTCAGCGGCGCAGGCCGCAAAGTCGCGCACTGGCTCGGCGACAACCAGTCCACGTGGGCGCAATACCGGCTCGCGGTGCGCAGCATGATGACGTTTGCAGCCGTGTATCAGGTCCCCATGGTCGGCACGGACGTGTGCGGGTATGGCGGGAACACGACGGAGGAGTTGTGTGCGCGATGGGCTGCGCTCGGCGCGTTCGCGACGTTTTATCGCGTGCATAATAATATCGATGCCATTCCGCAGGAGTTGTACCGATGGCCGGCGACGACGGAGTCTGCGAGGAAGAATATTGGTATTAGGTACAGACTTTTGGATTATATCTATACGGCGATGCATCGACAGAGTACGGATGGTACCCCCGCTGTTAATCCTATGGTTTTTGTTTATCCGCGGGATAGGAATGTTGCTGGGTTGGAACTGCAGTATTTTTTTGGTCCGGGGGTGCTCGTGGCTCCTGTTACCGAGGAGAATGCCACCAGTGTCGATGTTTATTTGCCCGATGATCGCTTTTATGATTGGTATACGCTCAAGGTCGTTGAGGGTAAGGCGGAAACGATCCGTGTTGATGGCCAGGATTGGACTTCTATTCCCCTTTTCTTGCGCGGAGGTCTTGTTTACCCCCTGCGTGCTGAGTCCGCCATGACGACGACGGAGCTGCGCACGAAGCCCTTCGAGCTCGTCGTCGCTATCGGTCGCGATGGGACGGCGGCGGGTGAGCTATACGTTGATGATGGCGTCAGTGTCGAGCAGAAGCACACGACGGAGATCACGTTCAAGTACGAGAAGGGCTGCCTGGATGTCTCGGGATCCTTCGGCTACACGCAGGATCTGCGGCTCAGCAAGGTTACCTTCCTGGGTCTCGGGAAGACTCAGGGCTCGGTTACCGTGGCGGGCCGGACCGTCCGCGCTACTGTCGATGAGGAGAATGATGTTGTTAGTATTGATGTGGATGAGACTTTAACAAGGTCTTTCACTATCGAGGTCGGTAGTGCTTAGATAGGTCGATGTCATGAGAGCCCGTCAGGCTCGGCTTGTAAATAGGGGCAGTAGAAGAAATATACTAGCAATCAAGTGAACAAAAAACTTAGGATGCAGTTTCAGCTGAGTGACTCGGCGTAATTAATACACGTAGCTCGGGGACAAACACTGAAATGAAAATAATTGATATCTTGGAAGTGAAGGATGTGTATTGGGCATTCAAGCTGCTCTCTTGCTCAAACTTGAGCTCGCAAGGGGTATATACATCACCAGAACGTCGTTCAGAATCGCACTCAGATGATATTCTCGTAAAACGGCAGTATGTCTTTACTACCCATGACTTCTTCTAGCGGTCGACGGACTTGTACAAGGTATCTTACGCTTGCTAACATGAGAACATTATCCAGTCCGTCAGTCAGTCAGATTATCCCAGTCCAGGTGCCGACCTGTATGTCTCCTGGCATCCCTGTGATGAAAAGATACTGACGGGGCCAGGCCCCTCCCCACCATACATAACGATCCAGTAGTTAGATCTCAGTGGGTTGAACATTGTATTCATTCTCTGGGGAGGGTATAGCGCAACTGACACTACCTCCTATAAAGCTGTTTTCAGCCGAGGTAGTAAGTGACCCGACGATGGCCAGATCGTTCATCTCCTTGAAACAGAAAGAAACAGAATATCCGGGTGGGCGGACACGGCGAATATCTCCCAGCATCATCAATCTACAATTGAAGATTGGCTGCAGGAGCTCGACTTGGTCCACCGCGTAAGTGGGCGGCTGAGTTCTTGAACAGACTCTGCCATATGAAAGCCTCGCTGAGTAGAAGCTCGATGTCTTTCTCGGTCCAGTCCCGAGTGGGTAGCGCCTGCAGGAACATCATGATCTCCTGGAAGTCCATTTTCACCAATTTGGACGACCACTTGACGAGAAATGCTGCACAGACGTACAAGTGAAACTCGGAAAAGCCCTGTTCTTCGGCCTACATCACCAGTTAGGAGCGAAGAAGAGAAGAACGCAGAACAGAACACTCACCAAATACGTGTCCCACATTCGGATCGTGTTTCGGACACTAATCTCTCTCATGAGGAGGCAGTTCATCCAGCGGAAGCTGAACTGAATGAACTCGACGTGTTCACTCTCCAGGTGCCGCGCCAATCCCCCATCGATTCTGGCCGTAAGATCTCGCAGCGCGGCAACTTGCCTCTGTATTCCCGGTTGCGCGACGATGTAATGGTCCTGAATCCCATCAAGTAGTTTTGTCAAGCACCAGTACGAATCAGCCTCTACGGCGTCAAGCACGGCTTTGGGCAGTTGCCCGGGATCCATGCCACTCTCGATGTCGTTGTCGGTTATGTAGCTCCCCAAGAAGACCTGCCAAAACGGGGTGACCAAGTCATTAATACCCTGCACATAGCCACTCGCAGGATGACGAATCGCCCAGAGGTACAAGATACGTTCGAGTGATCGTTGCGTCGCTTCATAGCTATACAACTCGATGTGCGGGTTTGTTCTGGGAACGTCAATGCTGATCTGATGCCAAATTGCTTCATCGAGACCTCTTGCACGGCCAGTCGCATTCTGGCTCGTACCTCCGCGCTCAAAGGCCTGCCGGACGCCGTCGAGGTACTCCTTACGCTTCCGCTCGAGCGTGGCAACCCGTCTCTCACTACTCGTAGGCAGATAGCTAAGCAGTAACTGCCACGTCATCGCGCGAACCTCTTCCGGTACACCGCTCCATGCCAGGGCCCTGAGATCTGTCAGAGGAATGGTCGTCGACTGGAGGATCTTTTTGAATTTGTTGATCTTGGTGACGCGAGAGCTCATCGCGTCGATCTCCTTCGGGGTGGCATTCGCAGGGGTAGGTGGGTGGTCGATGAGATGCAGGGCATTCGCAGGGTCTTTGGACATATCAGCGACTCACGTCGTCATTCATCAAGGAGGCAAGCAATGAACCTTTTAGAATATCCTTGTACTGTGGTCGCAGTATCTTCCCTTCCGTCTTCTTGGGCATCGGGTAAACGAGCGTAGGTCTCTCAATCGCTATGTCAGCGCTGTTTGAATACCGTCGACTCGGCATACCGGCCGAGTTGTCAAAGGCCGGTTGGTTCTGAGAAGAAGCGACTCCGCTCGTCTGTGTAGCTGCTGCTATGCGACGAGATCGCCGCTTCATGTTCGATAGACTAGGCAATCCGAAGTCGTCTCCATCGTCGTCGTCGTACTCGAATTCGTCGCCACCTTCGGGGTCTTCAACATTCCAGTCCGAATTCGTCGTCGACAAGAAACTGAAGTATGACTTCAAGGGGGGTGTGGATAGCGAGGCATTAGATTTGTGCGCCGCAGAGCCACCATCGCTAGTCTTGGCTTTCTGGGCAGAAGGAGGCGGCGATTTCGACCGTGATGATCCGGATATGTTTCTAGGTTTGGCAATTAGACGCCTGCCATGCAAAGTCCCAAGCGAAGCGACATATAGTCCACATACAAATTATCGAATTTCAGCATATCTGCATGTGAATATGCGGCGCCAACCACGAGGTTCGCATCTCGACCGCCTCGTTTCGGAGTTCCGTCTCGTGAAGCGCGCCAGAATGCTGAAGAAGACCTGACAGCAGCCGTGTTAGTCGCATGGTCCCTGTTCAATCCCAACACGATGCCTGCCTCGACTTACTCGGACCTGTCTGTAACCCACGCAGATAAGCAAGGCTTCCCATTAGCAGCAGGTCGCATCGCCGGGGAGGAGAATTGACGACACAGATAACGTCGACAAGAAAAGAGACGTGAAGAGTAGTGGTTCCATAACTCGCTAGGCTTGTTGACAGTGAATTGACGCTGACTTACCGACCTGGACCATCTCCTGATTCGCACATGTCATCGTCAGTCGCCGGCTCTTTAAACCATTTACATAGGAAAGGATTCACAGAGAAGGGCAACGAGCAGGACTTACCTGTTGTGGCGTTTTCTTACCACCTCCAGAAGACGAGAACATGGTGCCAGTGTTGAATCGGAGGATGGATGGACTATGATGGCATGGTCAATGTTTGGGCCAACATCATGCCTGCTTTGGTGCTGCCGACAGATGTAGGTAAGTAGGTAGGTCGAAACGGACGGACAGGACCAGCAGCCGATGATGAGCCAGGGCAAAGCTGGAGACGTACGACTGGCTTTTGATGTCCCGTCCGACTGGCAAGTTGCCAGGCATCGAATGCGTTAGGCAGGTAACTGCCTAGAATAAGTACCTAAGGGTACCTGTAGCGAGCTAGTAGTAGGCCCCTGTGCGCTGAACTGACGGCGGCCCGTCTGCTGCCCCTCATTAGGTAATGTTACTTGTCGGTAGCGCATTCACGCCCGGGCAAGACAGCTGTCTACCTACTCCGGTACAGTTTGTACGGAATTGCTGACGAAATGCCTGACAGGTACGGAGGCGCTACGTCGTCCGTCTGCAGTAGGAAGGTACCAGTACCATGTGACACCTGCCTAAGTTCAGAGCTGGATTTGGGGTTAGGCGGGAGTTTAGGCCTAAGCATGCTTGCACTGTAGGTACGCTGTACAGATTACTTGTACAGGCTAAGTTCGTTAGTTGGCATTAAAGATACTAACCTATCCGGGCAGTATCTACCCTTCGTTCGCACCTTACCTACGATGTACCTTTCCTGCTAGCTATGGGCAGGTACGTCCTAGGTGCGTTGTCGTGAATTTTGTGGGGCTTTTATGCTGCTAGGATACCTCAGATATACTTAAGTTATCACTTTGCACACGGTGCAAATCCTCGGTATACGCTGGGTATTCAAGCACACATAGAGTGGTGGACTTGCAGCCAGGCACGTACACGTGGGCCCACAGTGCGCTGGGTAGGTGCCCAGGAACCTGCAAGTACCTGTCGTTATCTGCTATCAGTCAGGCAGGCAGGCACCTACGATAGGCAGTTTATCTGAACTACAACTGCAGGCGCGAGTCGACATCGCCTTCGATTGGTGGTCAAACTTTCACTCCCATCCATCTCCAGCACTTTACCATCAACCTTCTTCCGCAACACTTTCTCATTCTTACCATTCCCATCAAGACCTTTCTGCACCCATTGCCCCTTGCTTTCATCAGCCTTTACATCAGCCTATTCCAACTGCTTGAACTCCTCGTGTTAGAACTCGCGATCTCCTTTCGCACAATCGGACCGACGACCTGACTTCATCGCTAACCATTCAGTCGAATCGGCGTGCTCCTTTCGCCTCGCCACGTTGTGCCTTAACTACCTACGAGCAGAGCCTCTAGGTCGGACTCCGTAATCATGGCTGATCCCGAGAACTTCGAAGACGACTTGTTCGCCGACCTGTTAGTAGCAGCCTCCCAGCCTTTGCATCACATCACGAGCTCTGTTATGTTCGCGGATATGTGGCATGTCGACTGACTTGCCTAGGTATGATGATAATGATGCCGCAGCACCTTCGGCAAACACACCGGCGCCCGTACCCGCGCCAGTTCTAGCCGCGGCTCCCACCCCAGCTTCGGCTCCGGCCCCGCCTGCCAATTCCGCCATTACGCCCCCCGTCGCCGAGAAGGCCCCCGAGGTCCAGATTGATCAGGCAGTTGATGAATCGTCGGCCTATGCCACCGTCGAGAATGGCTACGGCGATGGCTATCACGAGGACGCCTACGATGAGGACGATGACGTCGATTTTGACCTCGGCAACGGCCCCACTAGCAACAGTGCCGCGGCGGCTCCAGCCAAGCAAGAAGACTCTCCCGGACCTACTTTCCATACCACACGAGGACCTAGTGCTAAGGAAGATGGGTAAGTACTTTCCTTTGTATCTGTCTATTTCGTACATTGCATTTCCCTTGGCCTATCGATGTGGGCAGATGGACAGAGTGCACAAGTGCTAGATCAGGCTCAGTTGGTAGCTTGAAGGGCTAGGGCAAGTGACTCTCTGACGATCGAGTCTGATTAATCGCCGGGGAGGGATGGTGCGGTGCCCTGGATCACGCCATGAGCGGCGTTAGGCTTGAAGGACAATCTGCGCATTACCCGGCTGGCGCCACAAAAGAGGATATCGAGGTGTTAGAAGAATTCTACCAGATCAGGCAGTATTCCAGTGCTGGCCAAGGGACATCCACATTGCCTCAATGACAAGGTGCATCTCGAGAAACAAGAGGGGAAGATATGGCGGAATGATTCACACTGCTACCTGAAAGGACCAAACGATATTATTCGACCATAGCCAGTGCCAGAGCACTACTGCTTTTTATAGCCATTCGTCATGATAGGCTCATAGAGCTCGACAAGGAACACCTCTCTGAAGCTGTAACAAGAAGACTGGCAGCGAATAGCGCTCGAGTTAGATGACCTAGCTTGACGATAGGAAAACGAGAGCAAAAATTCGACAATCGTTTCGGTCATCCTTCGCTGTTCTCCATGTCCACTTGAGCAATGCTACTGTGGCCTAGTCATCACCAGGAACTCACTATTGGCCCGTGTGCACAGGATCACACCAGCCTCTGCAACATCACAACATAACGCCGGCTCCGTCATCACTAGCGACAACAGACATGGGCTAAGATTACATTTCTATCTCGTATCCACCTCGGTTTTAGCGCCGGATCACTCAGAACTGTTGTAACGACTACAAAATTCGTTCGGATGAGAAACATCAGCGTCCCGCGGCTGAGCGCGTAGATGATCATGATACACGTCCTGTCCTCGTGGGGAGATAGGGGGTTGTCCTCGGCCGCACATCCTTCAGTTGATGCGGGCTCGAGCCCGGCGTATTGACACGGATAACGGATGATACCAGCCCAAACTAACTGCCAATGTCCACTGCTTTCCTACCCTACTATGCCGTTCTACGATGACACGTCCCGTAGTGTGCGCGAGACTAATTCTTTTTCTACAGGAAGATGTTCATTGGTGGCTTGAACTGGGAGACCACTGACCGTAAGGCAATCCTTCTACGCCCCAGACTCTTATGTGGGAGTTCCTAGCTAATACGTTGATGTTACATAGAGTCTCTCCGTGATTACTTCTCCCAGTTTGGAGAGGTCACCGAATGCACTGTCATGAGAGACGGAGCCACAGGCCGTTCTCGCGGCTTTGGCTTCCTCACGTTCAAGGATCCCAAGACCGTGAACATCGTCATGGTCAAAGAACACTTCCTTGATGGCAAATTGGTACGTGGTGGCCATGGCTAGTTGAGATATTATATACGCACAGTTCCTAGTTGCTGACAAACTTGTAGATCGATCCGAAGCGCGCCATTCCTCGAGACGAGCAGGAGAAGACGTCGAAGATCTTCGTTGGTGGCGTGAGCCAGGATACCACGGAGAATGAATTCAAGGATTACTTTGCCCAATTCGGTCGTGTGGTTGATGCGACCCTCATGATGGATAAAGACACAGGACGGCCCCGCGGCTTCGGCTTCGTTACTTTCGAGAATGACGTCGGTGTCGATGCGTGTCTGAGCACGCACCTAGAAATCCACGGCAAGGCTATTGAGGTTAAGAAAGCCCAGCCTCGAGGCAACATGCGTGAAGAAGAGGACGCATCACGACGCGGCGGCAAGTTTAAGAAGGGCGGCATGGACGACCAGATCTCTAGCCAAAACCAGATGGCTAATCAGATGAACCAAGGTGGTATGACACCGCAAGTCATGGCCCAATACATGCAGAGATTTCAGCAGTACATGACTTTGATGCAGCAGCAGGCTGCCATGAGCCGTGGCATGGGAGTGAATCCTGCCATGTTGCAAATGCTGCAAATGCAACAGATGCAGCAGATGCAGCAGATGGCCCAAGGAGGTGTTAACAACCCTCAGGGTATGGCAGCAATGAATCAAGCATTGATGCAGCAAATGCAAAACCAAATGATGGGAAATGCCGGCAGTGGCCAAGGTCAGAGTCAGGCAAGTGATGATCAGCAAGGCTTCAACGACTACGGCCAACAGCAAGGCTTCAACCAGCGTGGTGGCGGTGGTGGACGACGTGGTGGCCGGGGCGGCTACAACCAAGGTTACGGCAACATGAGTGGTGGTGGCGGTGACAACACCTCTTGGGAGGGAATGTACGATGATGTTCCTCAGCCCAACTACAACCAGGGAGGTGGACGCGGCGGTTTCCATCGAAACCGTGGTGCTTACCAGCAGAATCAGACTGCCGTTGATCCCAACCACGCCCCGCCGGCGAATGCACCAACCGGACCTAAGAATGCTGGCAAACCAGGTGCAAACTACCGAGGCGGTGGTAGAGGTGGCAATCGCGGTTACCACCCCTATGGTCGCTAGTGGCCGAACGCTAGAAGCGGAACACATCCACGGCTGTTTCGCATAGACGGAAACCTGGGGACACGACTGGCTGTCCCTGTTTTCGATATCCTTTCCCGAACATATCCCACCCACCGATCTATTCTACATATACAGCTGGCAAAGAAACACCTCCCCCGTGTGGAAGGGGGCCACGGCTTTAACTGTCAGCTATTGTCAACGCTCTTGGCCACGGCCTTTTTCGTGGGCCAGAATACCCGTCCCAGAATTGCAACTTGGCCCATTCTCATGTACACTCTCTGCCGTGTTCCGACGACGTGCCGTGCATACTCTCTTGAGATGCTCGATCCTAATCACTTGGCATCTTGCGCGAAAACAACGCCGACGATCAAATCGTGATGGCGAGCACAATGGAACCAGGTTTTTTTCCCTCTTTTTTCACCCTGAAGGGTGATTACGAATTGATCACAGCATCATAATTTCTTGCTATGAAGCAGGTGGCAAGAGTTGATTTGATGCCCATTGCAGTTTACGAAAGTCAGTTCTCAAGCCCGACTATGTAATGTAGCCTCAGGACAGATTCCGTACTTAGGAAAAGAATTGCGATGCCTAATTAACCGTGCTGATTGCTTCTTGTGTCTTGTGTGAACTCCTGTTTTGTGCTCCTTATGTGCTCCATACATACACCTATCGTTACAAAGGCTGTGTGTTGGTAAGACATGCTCGAATATGCACAGACTCCCCTATCATGTCCATAAATCCTTCATTTCATTCCTAATTCTCAATAACAATGCCGCCTGCCTATCGCTATGGTACACCCTGCTCCGAAACTACCAGCCAATAGAACTTCCTAGTTGTTACATGCCTCCTTCACATAATAATGTACAGAAATCCGCCATGCCTCTTGAACCCTGGAGTATCCCTTTTTCGAATTTTTTGTTTGCCTTCCTTTTTTTGTTTTTGTTTTTCTCCTTCTCACACCCCGAAGAAATGTTTTCTCTCACTCCCGGTACACCTTCGTGAGCCCCTCGGCCGGCGGCTGCAGCCAATTCCGCTCGTCGTACACGGTGTCCTCCCCCTCGATCAGGTGGAACGTATATATGATACGCCCCTTCTGACTCGTATTCCTCTCGCTCTTGTGCAAGAGATTTCCATGTATAAGAACTAGCGATCCGGCCTTGACCTCGCCCATGACATACCCGTCATCGCCAGTCTTCGCCGCCGCATCCTTCTTGTCCTCGCCGTACTCCTCGCCCACAGGGAACCGCGGGCCCTCGTTCTCCACAAACTCCGTGCCGCCCCCCGCAGCGCGCACGAAGCGCTGCTTCACGGGCGCCCACTTGTGGCTGCCCGGCAGGAAACTGAGACATCCGTTCTCAGCCGTGGCGTCCTCCAGCGCATACCAGAAGCCCATGGCGCTCGGCGTGTCGGTGTAGAGGAAGGTGCTGTCCTGGTGCGGCGGCACGGCGCCGCCGATCTCGGGCTGCTTGCAGATGACCATGGACTGCAGACAGCGGGGGTCGCGGAAGCCGACGGAGCGCGCGATGGCGGCCGGGTGGGACTCCCTCGCGGCCTCGACGACGACGACGCCCGTGTCCGGGTCGACGGCGTCGATGGGGTCGAGGAGGCGCGCGAAGGGCGGCGACAGCGCGTGCAGGTAGTGGCCGATCTTGTTGATGGCGCGCTCCTTGGGCTTCGTGAGCTCGCCGGTGGCGGAGAAGGCGTCTTCTTCGAAGAAGAAGCGGATCTTGTCGCCCGAGCTGAGGAAGTAGTCGTCGCCCACGTGCTCGGACTTCTGGCCTGTGCTGAAGCGCGTCATGGGGTGGTCGTCGAGGGAGAAGTTCTCGAGGAGGCTGTGGGTCTCGGCTAGGAGCGCCTCGACGGTCGCTGGGGACAGCGCGTCGGGGATTATGAGGTAGCCATCGCGGTGGAAGTCTGCGAGCTGCGCGGGCGTGAGACCGCCTGTTGCTGAAGACATGGTGTCGCGCGGAGAGTTTGGCTAAAGCACTGGGGCTAAGACTGGAGCTTCCAGGAGCTGGTCGGTGGTGGGAGTTGCGTTATGGAACCGGAGCGCTGCTGCGTCTGCTGCTGCTGCTGCTTCTGCGTCTGCTGCTGGGTTCTAGGCCTTGAGATCTACATTTCGTACAGCAGCGCACACTCGTCGGCACGGGACACATCGGCGTACTTATAGGTTGGGATATTGGGATGAACTTTTACCGAAAAAGCAGGCACGAGGGGCTGTGAGGGGCAGAGAGTGCGCAGGTTACCGGCGGGGATCCGGGTAGCGGAAGGATCGCGAAAACGTAACTTCACTATCGAGCGATGATCACGTGATCTGACGAAAGGTATATTTTCGCGGGCCGGATAAGGGGCGAGGTACGTATCACGTGAAATTAGGGGTGCGTGCTAGCACGGTATACGCGGGACGGTCAGATAGGGGGGTTTTTCGATAGAGTCGACGGACGCGACCGCCGCTGTCACTGGTCGTCCGGGGCAGTGTCACTAGGTACCTTCGTGGATTATGTAATTACCCCTTTTCCCTTACATGATACTTCGTCCAGATGCATATGGATGCATATGAGGGCGGCGCACGTGAAGGTGCCACCAACAACAACGGTTACTTACTTAATTATTTACATAACCAGACTATTGGCAATATTGGCAATAATTGTAAGGTACGAGGTATAAGTACGACCTTGTGAACCAACCTTAGATTGTACCTAACCTCCTAGTAAGGCACCTTCTCGTCGAAGTTTCTTCTCTTCGTCCTCTCTTTTTTCCCTTTTTTTTCTCCCCTTCTTTTCCTGCTAACCTCATCTTCTAGCCGGCTTTCACGATCCGCCATGAGTCAAGGCAAGTCGATGCTCAGTGACGAGCGTATCTGGTTAGACGGGTGTTGGGACTTCTTCCACCACGGCCATGCGGGCGCTATGTTGCAGGCCCGCCAACTCGGCAGCGAGCTATATGTCGGCGTCCACTCGGACGAGGAGATTCTGAAAAACAAGGGACCCACAGTCATGAACCTGGACGAACGGTACGAGGCAATGATACGCGTAACAACGTACAAACGAACGGTTCATCCACTAATACCGTAAAAAGTCTCGCTGCCGTCGATGCCTGCCGATGGGTCACAAAATCCGTGCCTGATGCGCCCTACGTAACGGAGCTGCCCTTCATTGGCCGGTATCTGTGCAAGTATGTGGTGCACGGCGACGATATCACCTCGGACAGCAACGGCGAGGACTGCTACCGCTTCGTGAAGCAGGCAGGTCGATTCAAGGTCGTCAAGCGGACGCCCAGCATTTCCACGACCGACCTCGTCGGCCGCATGTTGCTGTGCACCAAGACGCACTTCATCACATCGTTGCGGAAGCGGCTCGATGGTGAGGAGGGGTCCGGCACCGATGAAGAGAGGAAGGCCGAGGGAGAGGACATGATGACACGTCTTCGCCAGTATGCCACCGATGAGAGCGGCAAGGAGCCCGGCGTTAGCGTGTTCTTCTGGAATCCGTCCGATGACAAGGCCGACGATCCTGAGGACGAGACAGGCACGTTCGACCAGATGTTCGACGGAAAGGGCCTCATGCCGGGGCAGAGGTTAGTATATGTCGATGGAGGCTTCGACCTCTTCTCTAGTGGCCATATCGAATTTCTGCGCCAGGTTGTCCTAGCCGAGGGAGCACTGGCCCGGATAGGGGGTTGGTACGACAAGAAGGCGGTCGATGAGCGTATAAAGAAGACTGGCTCGAACTACGGACCTGTGTTTGTGGTAGTCGGTGTGCACGACGATCGGGTTATTAACCACTGGAAGGGGATTAACTATCCGATTATGAACGTTTATGAGCGTGGACTTTGCGTCCTGCAATGTCGCGTAAGTACCCATGAAGCTATCCTTGGAATCGTGAATCTTTCTGAAAAGACTAACATTCTCTGTGCAGTATGTCAACGCCGTCATTTTCGGTGCCCCCTTCACCCCCTCCAAGTCTTATCTCACAACACTGCCCTGGCGCACACCAGATGCTGTTTATCACGGCCCGACTGCCTTCGTACCGGCGACTTACGACCCGTACACGTCGGCCAAGGCCATGGGTCTATACAGAGAAATCAGGGCTCATAAGCACCAGGACGTAAATGCTACGACTATCGTACAGCGGATCATGCGTAGTCGAGATCTTTACGAGGAGAGACAGCGGAAGAAGGGCGCGAAGTCGGTAGAAGAGGCCGCACAGCGGGAGAGAGAGATACGTGGCGAGCAGCGCCGGAAGGGGCCCAGGCCGATGAGCAACATGTCGAAATCTTAGCGGACTATTCACTTAGCGGTTTATTTTTTGAAAGGCTGGAGCTCTTTGGGAGAAAAGCATGGCGAGCATATGGGAGCATTGGGAGGATTAAAACCTGAAGTGGTGGTTTTCAACATAGAAATTGCCCGATGATACCACCGATACCACCGACATAGCCTAAGGAGAGTGTTTTTTGACAAAGAGGTTACTACATATAGTAGACGGTCAGGTCTATATTTTACGGATACAGCCTTAGGTAGATATAATTTTCAACACGAGTCAGTAATTCAGATGGGCTCGTCTCCGTCAGGGCCCCGTCATCATTGTCCATGGTCTTTTATCATCATCATTGCCGCGTTCACGGTTCACGGTCCAGATCCCCGGTTACACGACCGATCAGCCATGCCGGTGTCTGAGACCGGTGAGTTTCACGATAGTCAGGGATACTGTCACATGGGCAAACTCTCTTCAACTGTTTACGATACGAGCAGTGTGATCTCAAGGAGTCGTGTTCAGTCATGGGCTATCTAACTCGAAGATGTTCTCGCTCCAGGCATGGCAAGCCAGATAGCCGCCTTATACAGAGTCTCTGTTAACTCACTGCTCAAGTCTTCAACGGTGGTTGACTTAGATACTCCAAGGTACTCGTGTTGAGTCTCTCAACATTGCCCACCCCGTCGGCCCGCATCCGCCTCTGAATCTTTGTCCTCTCCCCACGCATCTCGGTCTCGTGTTCCCAAGAGCATTGCAGCTTCTCGATGAGCTTCGCCTGGGGTTGACCTGCTGCTTGCTGAAGGGTATACGTCAGGCTCCTGCTCATAGAGATAACCGTGCTTTCCGTCAGAGTCGCGTGCTCCTGCCGAGATTTTGTGCTGAACTTTCCTATAGTTTCCTACTTTTCAGGTAAGACGCCTAACATCCCTCTCCTCCTTCCGAAACTCTGTACCGAGCTTTCCCTTCTAGGTCTCTGCTCTTGACACATCTTGCCTAAACTGCCGCACGATGAATTCGAAACTCAATCATACCTGCCAAAAGAGTGCGCTTTCCGCGGTGTTGCAAACATGGACAGAAGGAGATACTGGCCGTGGCAATTGTCTATAAAAAGGGCTTGAATCCTCCGGATGGATTTCTTTTCCTCTCCTCATTCTTCTCTGTCATCCCCTCATCCATATATATCCATCTATACTACCTACTGTCGACAACGTCGCATATATTCGGCCAGAACACCGCCTGGATCAACGGCTCCCTGATTCGAGGCTCCCTGATTCGAGGCTCGCTGATTCGAGGCTCCTTGATTCGAGGCTCCTTGATTCGAGGCTCGCTGATTCGAGGCTCCTTGATTCGAGGCTGTGAAGCCGGTCTACCGAATTGGCCCAGGTTCTTCTCAGAACTATATATTGCACCGTGCATAGTTTTTATACACTGTCCGTGGAACTTCTACACGACAACACAACCCCCATGTCCATCCAGAATTTGAACGCGACATTTATGGCTGGTCCTGGTCCGGGTTCTTCTCAGATCCTGCTATGGATCCGTCCTTGCTATCGGCAGTCCGTGGAACTTCCATCGCAACAACACAACCCCTTTTTCATCCGCATGTCATCTGGCGAACATGGTGGAACTTCTATCGCAACAACACAACCCCTTTTTCATCCGCATGTCATCTGGCGAACATGGTGGCTGGCCCGTATATACCAAGGTTAGTTCTGCTGGGCGTGGATGTCAATCGGCGTGAACAGTGGTTGCCTTCAGGTTCATTCGCTAACTAATATGGGCAGCCAATATATGCTCAAACCCACACTGCAAAGCGACCCTTAAGTTGTATGTTCCAGTCGTCTATGATTGCATTGCTTTGATTAACCTTTGATTAACACTCCATAGCTGTCGGTTCAACGAGCCGAATGGTCTTCGCGAATCCACGCGTGGGGTCTGGTTTGCTCAGCAAAGGAGTTGACGGGTTTGCTCAAATAACGTGAGCATGTGTCCTAAGAAGCGCTGTTACAGGCCGAATTTGGATTTGGGAGCTGAAGTAGGGGGCGGACACAAGGTGGTTGCAGGATATAGTATGTATGTTGGAAGATGTAAGGATTCTTCCTCTGAATGACAGAGGAACCTATGATTTGCGTTCGTTTCTCACCATTCAGTCATCGTACGCACGATATTCCTGGGTTCTAATAATGTATTTAACAAAAGACAAGCTTCTATTCCACGAGCTTTCCGTTGCTTTGGCTCGTTGTACTCCGTACAGAAGTCAGCTTCGTGGTTCACGACGAATTCTGCGTCGGACTGAGGCTCTTAACTGGTGCTGGTGTCGCATAGGAAGTGCGATAGCGGCGTATTATGGCATATTCCGTACCTACAACGTGTCTCGCAGGTCTTCTCGAACGCGGAGAGATGTTGGCGTGTCCATTAGTTGAGAAGCGAAGCTGTTATGGGGCTTGCTCCTGCACCACTATGTCGGATGGAAAATGAGGAGGTTGCATCGATGTGTTTTGTAATATGGATTGCTCTGATCGTGTGCTTCACTGGCATCTGCAAATACAGAATACCTACCTACCTAACCTACTATGGTGGATACGAAAGCAGATGTAAATTGCAGGCAGGTAATTACCGGACATCTCACGATCACATCCCTGACGGGAATCACATGTCAATCACGTCGAATCCTTCCAATTCCCGGGTATTTGTCAAGCACGACGAGACAACGACAGCGTGTAAGACGGAAGAATGTAAGCAGTCGGTCGGTAATGAGACCGAGCGAGCACGTGGTCGATCGAAGGATCCGATCGGGTCGTGTCGTATCCGTATAGGTACAGATTTTCTGGAAACCAGAAATGTAGAGAATCGGAAGATAATTGCTTCTTTTATTTGTAGAGGTATGAAGGGAAGGTTACATGAGGTATGGAAGGAAGGAAGGAAGCTTGTCCGAACTAGACTAAATAGACTAGGAGGTAGTTAGTTAGTGTGGTATGGACACGGTAGGTAAGGAATGTTCGACACTAGGAAAGAAGGAATGTTCGAAGGTACGGGACTACACTAGGAAAGAAGGAAGGAAGGAATGTTCTGAAGGCAAAAACGAAGCGGCGCGTCCGTCAGTTACTTATACAGCCGCCGGCGCGTCCGTAATACGTGGTGGCGACTCCGAACTATGTACCTAGGACCGGTAGGTAGGTAGGGAACATGCGGATCAAGAAAGACAGGGCGGTTGCTTGCTTGCTACTTAGGGTAAGTAGCTTTATCGGTCCGAAAAAGCACCACAACGACAGGGGTCCGGTCGATTCTCCGTGAAGGTACATTGTAGGTACAGAGCCGGGTCCCAGGGTTTATGGTAGGGTCCCAGATCTCTGGGTTCGGGAGGACGATACATTTTGGGGGGACCTTGCTAGACAGGAGGTATGGATGTAGGTAGGTAGGGAGATCGATCGATCGATTTGCCTGGGGAAGGGCAGGGGTTCTTTTTTTTATTGTGATTATTCTATGTTGGGTATGTGATTTGTAAGTGTGGATGCGGTTTGACGTCGCTTGTTGCTGGTTTTCTTGTGTGTGTGCTTGAACGGTTTGTGATGGATGAGTGGGAGGGTGTTTGATGGGATCGTGGACTGGCAGTCATTATTTGAAAGGATGCAGCTCAGGGTAGGAGGTGCACGGAGTTGGAGGACAGTGTAGCTTAACATGAAGATTTTGAGGGTCGTTGGCGACTCTCATTGTGAGTGAGAATCTAGCATGTCAGGGGGCGAAGTGAGTGCATTGGAGTCCAGCTTCATAGTGACAGGTTTCTTACCAGTTTGTCACAGCTCCTCAGCTTGAGGCTCACATCGCAAACTGGCAATCGGGTAGGTAATCTTCTCTTTCGACCATGCTCCCGCGCAAGGCGATTGGCAAGTACATATATCATAGTTTTGCTTCGCCTTCTTAAACCATAGCTCCTCCATACCTGTCTAGATACTCTCATAACCATAATCTCACTGATAGGCAAGTACTCACCACGGTGTCAACCAATATGGCTTCGGAGACTAGGGATCGGGTTTGCATCATGAATGAAGAGACGCAGACGCATACCGTATACTTCCTGCATGGATTTGACACTGGCCGTGCCGCGAACGCAGCGGAGAGTCTTCGACGTTGTGTTGACTCAGAAGGCCTCACGCTCTTGCAGCGCTTCCCTTCTTTCCTCTGGCTATTCCCGCATTTGGCGTTCGCCTCGAGGACGAACCCGGACACGAACCCGCCGATCGACATCTGGAAGGAGACGGACTTGCGCGAGCCAAAGACGGGATTCAACCCCAGGCTGCGGGAAAGAGTCGCCGCCATGCGGGATACTATTAATCATGCGATTGATAGCATCGGCGGACGTCCAGATCGCATCATCCTTGTTGGTATCCATTGGGGGGGCACAGCAGCGATGCAGACACTACTGAACATGAACCTCCACGATTTGCCCGCTGTGAAGGACGACGAATCAGATGAACACCAGACGGATACGTCCCGGCTCGGCGCCCTCATCTGCATTTCAAGTCGCACGTCCTTCGACGGCGGCTCGCTGACTGCGATGCGACGCGTTTTATGCGACGGCGCCCCGGAAGGCGAAGACAACAGCGTGATTCGGAACACGCCGATACTCGTTCAACATTGCTGTGACGATAAGTATATCTCCGTAGAGGGAGGGCGCGCGCTACGCGACACGTTGATTGGATATGGCGCAGACGTGACCTGGAGAGAGTACCCAGAAGGCGGGGACTGTATTCTCTCACCAACGGTGCTTGACGACGTTGTCGCTTTCATTCAGGAGCACGTCCTGAAAGGCCAAAACTACTTGGGATGGTAAAACGCCTCTGGACGAGGAGTCCTCATAGTACTTTTGATAGTTTTGGATTGGATGCATCTCCGTTTTCTGCATCTTCGGGACTCCATTCCGTAGACTCAGGCGGTTTTCTTCTATCTTGGAGATAAAGCAGAGTCTGAGAATCTGTTCTGTAGTTCTTGACGGGAGGCCTATCATAGAAATCAAAACTATCTCTAGTATGATATCTCAAGAAGCCGTCGGAAACGAGTTATCGATCCACGTAAAGCTGTAGTGATCAATAGGAGGGACGTGCTAAGGATGCATGATATTTCCCGAGCCCCTGTGGCAAGTTTCTCAGGTACCTTGATCCAACAAAGTCTCTAAAAATTGCTTTTTCTAGAGCTTGAAGTTAGGTGGTCCATCAGCTCAGGGGTCTCATTCCTGGCGACTGGGCCTCTTTGACGGTGCTGTGAAGCATCCGAACCGTCTAGACTCTCGGGGCAAGGAGTTGACTCGCTGTGACTGGATGGTGTTGAAACCAATGTCAGGGGCGTCTTCAAGACTGCGAAAAGTTACCAGAGTTCCTTACTTTCTGGAAACGTCAGGGTAATAAGGATTTGGAAACTTCTTTTAGTGGACTCATCGACAAACCTAAGGGAAAACCCGCTGTTTCAACTTAACCGCCATCTGCGAACATGTCGCCATCTGCCGGCAGAGGTACTTGCCGATTGCCATGACTCGTAGCTTTGTAGGTACTCGTACACGGCTGGAGATTCGAGAAAGTGATCAACTCTCAGCTTTACCTATTTTGATACCAAGCAGTCAGGTGTCTTCGGCCTCTGGCCAGACGGGACTATTCACCTTATAAGGGCAACCTTCAGAGAGGCCGCGTCTTCGAGATGTGACAGCTAGACCTAAAAAAGTTCTGAGGTTTCATTGACTGAAGCGAGAAACAATAGACCTGAATGGCTAATGTTCTTCTAGAGCGATGGAATGGCTTCATATGTGACTTTCGATTTCCATGGTGTTGCACTTTTTCTAACGGATCAAGTGTATGTAGTTAGTTCGTACGTCAACAAATGGCTTAGGTATCCTCTGCTCAGTGCTAGGTCTTCCTCTTGGCTCAATTAGTTCAATTACTAATTCCTACTGATAGGAATTGGGGGTATAACTTACGATTAAGAAGATCGGTAATGTGATAACGCCGAAATTACCTACATATCCTTTGAGACGTCGCTCTGCTCTAGAAAGTCGAGCATGCGTCATGCGGCGTGGCCGCGTCGGCCGGCAACATGAACGATGTTGGGAAAGACACCGAAGACAGCTCCTGAAAGAGTTTTCTTTCAGCTCCATCTCGGGACGGAAGAGACGCTGTTTAGGGGATGAGATGCGATCGTGAGGCCTCATGAATCGACAATGAGACGATGAAACAGTTCATCTCAGCACTGTTTCAGAGGCCCAACGGTTTAGACGACGATCAAACGCCACTTAGCGCGCTGGAACCCTGTCATAAGTGCTGTTGGCTGTATGTTCCCGTCATGTCGCGGGAGATCGGGACTCTCTCACGGCTGCATGAGTGAGACGAGGGCGTCTCTATTTCGAGACGCAAAAGCCGCTGAGTTGAACACGGAAATTCCGTGCATGTTCATTCGGCGTATTTCCGACCACACCGACCTCGCCGATCCCGCCCGATTGCTCTACTGTAGGCACATTACGGATTAGAACAATGTCTGGTGGCATCACGGTGGGTTTGGCGATGGACGGAGAGGGTAAGTGAAGAGCACGATGGGCACGATCGGCCAGGAAGCGTATCGATGCTAGGTTTAGCGCGTTGATCAGCTGATGAGCACCTTCCGTAGGTAATTGTCCCAGTTGGCAGTTGCCCGTCTCATTAGTCATCAGTGCTGTCGATGACCGACCTGAAACCTGTCCTCAAGATTTACGGAGATCTGGAGGTCCCGTGATGCTCATCTTCGTATGCAGTTTATTCGCTATAGACGGTTCTATACATATAGGCAGTGATGATTACCTTCTACGAGAGAGAGACGATCTCACCTCCGAATATCTCTCGTAACCCATCACGTAAGCCGCACATATCGACTCTGAGCGACAAATAGACGCGCACGAGAAAGATCATACGGGACAGATGGTACCCAAGTCATCTGCAAAAGTACGAATAATTGCAGCAGGATCGTGGGCACTATCTATGTATTTTCCAAATTGATCCCTTGAACCGGAGAACCCGTCAAAGCGCTCGTTCCTTCAACTGTTCCCTAAATTTCCACATCAATAATCTCCAGGCGCATACGGATAATTAATGAGCAATTAATTAACGATTGGCATGCCTAATCATTAAACGCTTCAAGCCGCGCATTCTCCTCCTCGTTGGGAACGTAGCGGAGGCACAGGCTTCCCAAGGGGTCCCCACATCGTCCCATCACTGACACCCTGTCCTGTCCCGATCTCGTGGGTTCTTCAACGTTGAGATGCTCCAAATAGTATACAGTACAAGCCCAGTTAGTCGCTCGAGTGCGACCCGATCCTGACTCAGACGGCAATGACGATATCGCGGACGAGAGGTTGCGAAAAGGTACCGAGCGTGCCCTGCAAAACGCCCTGTAAACGTCGTACAGTGCACATAGCCCGGCAGGGTAGCGCACTGTACGAACAGTTAGAACGCGCACTATCCCGTAGCTGCGCTACACTATAGGGCACTCATAGCGCACCGACCAGGTGGACGGCTAGTCCGGGTGGGGCCTGGCCGGCAACCCCCGTCAATCAGAAAGCTCGGGTCAAAGCTTCTGGAACAACAAGGAGGGCGAGTTGGGATGCAACTTGCGGATTATTGCGCTACCGTCCAGTCCGGGTACAGTCATCTCTTGCGTGCAGTAGGCAGTCAGGTGAGCAGGTGGACAGATTACCTATCTTCAAATAATGCCATGGCTTTGCTCTGATTAGTGAAAGCAAATTTGGCCATCATCTTCAGTACGGGCTTAGGTCGACACTCGTTAGCTATCTAGGTAGGTAGGTATACAGTGCACCGGACTGTATGTACGGAGTAGCGGCTCTTCGTCAAAGAAACGCGATGCATGCGAGAACAAAGACGAACGTTGAGCAAACGGGCGGTTACGTAAGGTGCACATGTACATATGTAGAGATGATGCCATGAATCAACACAGGGCCGCATGGAAGGGTAGCTGCAAGGTCACCTGGACACCAATCTGAACCGTGCGCCCCTTCTGGAAGCCGCGAAGAAGCCTTGGAAACTTGTGCGCTAGCGTGGAGCTTGGGAGGCCTGTGGGGCTGCGTTGGGATTGGTGGGGGGCAACAGCGACTGCCAGATGGCCCCACGGCGCTGTCCAATCACCGGGCGTGCTGGCACGAGAAGACAGGAACTTCTCACGCAATTAACTGTCAGTTCGACTTGCCTCTTGCCAGTGCCGTAGCCTCTAGCGCTTTTTTTCTGTCCAGTCACTGCCCAGCAGCGACCTGACCAGCGACATCCTTACCCTCTCGCTCTTAGCTCTCTCCAAAAGCATCTGTCTCTCGCCCTCTGGCCGTCTCTGCCCGCAGCTAATCCGTAAAGCGCGCTTTGTGTGTGTGTCCGGTGTGATTTGGCCTGGTTTTAGGTAGCCCCCCTGGTCCTTTCTGTCCCTCCCATTCCCTTCAATTCAACTCCACAGCACCCACTCAGCACCCACAGCGCCCATCTGGCAGCGTCATTACGGGTTGTTTACCTATTGCTGCCGTATCTCATGATCAGATAGGCATAGCGCGGTACTTCGTGCGGTACTTCGCCGGGTCTCCCCCTCTCTTCCAGATTATTGTCATCCAAACCATCAATTTCTCCCGTCCGCCGCCATTCAGCTCTCCCGACTACTCGTGCACTATCCCTCCGGCAACCTCCAGTACGGCCAGTACCGCCAATATACGTACCTCCAGACTGTCTCCAGTACGCCGTCATACGCAGTACTTCCCGTCTACATCATCCTACTACTCGTACACAGCCTGCGGCAGAGTCCACGGCTGCATGGAATATTCTTTGTCTTGCATTGCGGCCGCGAGTCACCGTCTTCACCCTCACCATCACCTCCAGCTCTCTCTTACTGCCTAGGTAGCACCCTCCTGCGTGGAGCTATCACCAGCTATCACCAGCTGCCATCTCCTCCCCTCCTCCTCTCTTTATGCTAGAGAGGTGAGAAAGTAAGCCAGCGTTCCCATGTCTTGTCGTGTCTCGTCTCGTCTCGTCTTCATCCCACACCCCGTCGCCTTCACCAATCTTCACCATTTGCGCCCTGGCCCACCTATCCCGCTTGGTGCCTGTGACTACTAGGTATAGTTAAATTGAACGTCAATTTCGTTGCTCGGCGATCCATCATCCGCCTAGTCGCTAGTCCTACCTCGTACTGTACCCTGCCCTATCCTGCCCTGTCCTGCTTCACGAGTACCTCCTCTCCTCTGCCCTGCTCGTCCCGTTACCCTGTCCCCTCTCTCAGTCTTGCGTGGTGCGGCATTTGCTGGTCTGTCGTCCACGGTCTGCTACCTGCACGGCCTACAACGACGGAGGTCCTGGTCATTGGGTTTGCTCCTACATTGCGCCCCCCATACTATACTCCCGCCCTGCTGCTCTCCTACCCGACGCCTTGTCTTGCCGTCAACCCTCCCCTGTCCTGGTCTGCCCTCTTTGACCGGGCCTAGGTACCTCGATGCTATTATTACTTGCAGTTCCTGTACCACATCCTTGGCTAACTCGGGCGGCGCGAAGCTACTATTACCCTCTAGGCTACCCTGCCCGCCTCTAGCTTACGGTATTGCAGCCTCGCCCGCGTGAGTCAAATATATGCGTCGCATTTCCCTTTCCGATCGTCTTCACGACATCATTTCTTTTCAGCTGGTCTATTCCATACTCTAATACTCTTCTGTATACTCTTACTCTTCTGTCTTTCCTTAATACTAGTTAACTTCCCAACTACCAACTTGTTGATCTTCATCTTCTTCACCACTTCCTCGAGTAGTCAACTCAGATCGTCCAAGCCCACCCAGTTCTTTGTCTTGAGAGAAACTCGGCGCCATGGCTTTACCTAATACTTACAAGAAGGAAATAGAAAACCTCAGTTCTCGGATCCGACTCGAGAACCCTCTCGATATCCTTCAGTTCTGCTCAGATTACTTCCTCCGACGCCTACGGGAAGAACGGATCGACCACTTTATTCATAAGAAACCACAGTCACATTGCTTTGGCGCAATGTCCGGAGCCACATTCAAGAGCCCTTTTGCGGCAAACTCGAACCCTTTTGGTGCTGAAACGCCCAGACTTCGGACGCCCACCGGTGGACCGCTCGTGAACGTTATGGAGGAAGACGAATCGATCACATCGCCTACTACTGGTCCTATTGAGATGCCCGGCTTTTTCAGGGGCCCCTTTGCCTTTGATGGTTCGCCCGAGGGACCCCCGTCCTTCCTGCGCACACCTCCCAACCCGGACAGCTACCCGGCACAATATAACTTCGGCCGACGCACGTCCGTCTCGGCAGAGTCACTAAAGCCCGCGGCCGATGTCAACGACAATTGGTCGGCGCCCTCATACCCCAAGTCGCCTGCGCAGCTGGAGAGATTGAAGAAGGCTATCGAAGGAAACTTCTTGTTTAGCCACCTCGACGATGAACAGACTGCTCAGATCCTTGGCGCCCTCCAGGAGAAGCCCATTCCGGCTAAAGACATCAAGGTAAGCAATCGCATCGATTCAATTCTCTAAAAATAGGAGTAATAGCTAACAATGGTTTTCTATGCAGGTTGTGACACAAGGAGATGCTGGCGACTATTTCTATGTTGTTGAGAAGGGTTCCTTTGACGTCTATGTCAACGACTGCGGATCTCTACAGCCTGGAACAGACGGTATCGGCCAGAAGGTTGGCTCCGTCCAAGCTGGCGGCTCCTTTGGTGAACTGGCCCTGATGTACAACGCCCCCCGCGCAGCGACCGTCGTCTCTGCCGAACCTGGCTGCACACTCTGGGCTCTGGACCGTGTCACATTCCGCCGTATCCTCATGGAGTCTACATTCGCTCGCCGACGCCTGTACGAAAAGTTCCTGGAAGAAGTTCCTCTTCTGTCCTCGCTCACTCCCTACGAACGATCGAAGATTGCCGATGCCCTGGAGACTCAGAAGTACCCCGCTGGAACTACCATCATCCGACAGGGTGATATCGGACAGTCTTTCTACCTGGTTGAGAGCGGAGAAGCGGATGCGTACATTGACGGTGAATCCCAGTCGGTCAAGCACTACAAGAAGGGTGATTTCTTCGGTGAGCTGGCGCTTCTGAACGATGCGCCTCGTGCTGCCAGTGTTGTAAGCAGCACTGAGATCAAGGTGGCTACGCTGGGCAAGAAGGCCTTTGCCAGACTTCTTGGCCCTGTGGAGGGCATCATGCGGAGGACGCGGTACGTTGGAGTGGTATCTGGCGTCGAGGACGTCGATCCCCTCCAGTCGGCCTATTAAAAACGACAACCGTGTTTTATTTTATTCTCATCTCCCCCCACACAACACACACCACACACAAACACACACACACACTTTATTCAGACTTGAGGTTGGACCCAGATTGGAGCGGCTGGCAATGGTCAAAATCATGACAGGACAAATGCGATTGCGAGGTTTTGGAGGCGTTCTATTGGGGTTTTATCCTTTCCTTTGGGGTGTTGAGAGCAGACCTTGGATGTCGTAGTAGTAATTGATATCGCTACCAAGACATTCACATATTACCTATTCTTTACATCGTTAGGAAACCTGTCTGTCTGGCTCCCCCTGCAATAAAAGTAGTATACTGTTGAGAGCGTGAATTGGTATCATTATTAATATGCACTATCCTGAACGCCCCTGAACCAGTGAAAATCAGTGATTTTGATCGCGTAAACGACTGTATCGGAAAGCATGTGAATGTGCCGTCGCGAATGTGTAGTGCCGTCCCCGAATGCTTGATATAGACAACATAGAAAACGTCGGGCTCTTAAGTGCAGTTCATTCACGCACTTCGACGCTGCCTCTCCAGAACTTCCTGCTTCAACGCCGCCGTCGCAACCTCGGTCTCGAGAACCCGACCAACACCCCTCTTCCAGGTCTCCTCGAGCCCGGTAATCTCATCCCGCACGGCATCCTGCTGACGTCGTCGCTCGAGCGTGATGAGGTCGATTTCCCGCTTTACATCGGCTAATTCCCTTTCTAGCGCGGTCAACTCGCTCTCGGTTTGCCAGTTGGATACGAGCCAGGCGTTTTTGCCGTACGCGTCTAAGAGGGAGAGATTTGTGCGCCGTTGCGAGAGGTAGGTTGCTGTTGTGTAGGCCTGGGATAAGGTTGAGGCCGACGGGGAGGTGGGACTGTCTTGCAGCTCGTACCGTGAGGAGTCGATTCCTGATAGGGGGGTGCCCTGGGCGATTCTGTCGAGCTCGGATTGGAGGGTTGGGGTTAGGTGGGAGGGTTTTAGGGGGGGAAGGGTTGGAGGGGGATGGGTGCTGGAGGAGATCTCGGCGGCGACGAGGGCGTGCGCGGCGCTTAGGGCGGAGGGGCTTGGTTCGGGGTCGATGTCTGCGTGGGTGTTTGGTTAGTATGCGTGGGCATTGGGGGGAGGGGGAGGATGGGGGGATGCCGAATTGGAGGCGTGTTGGCTCTGTGGTTGGGGGACGTACATGGGAGGGACTCGTGCACGGCGGTGCGTATTGAGGAGGCCATTGTGGATGTTGTGTGGGATGTGCGATTCGTTGGTGTTCTCGTTCGTATCTCTCGTCCTCTCGGTCGCGAGGGCGAGTGAGGTGGTGGTTACGGAATTCGTTTGTTTGGGTTTGCGTTCCGTTGTGAGCTGCTGAGCTGGCGAGAGGATGTCGTCGAGTCGGGTGTGTTGAGGGTTGTCTATCGTGGATATCTACGGATTACGAGTACAGACTGAAGCTTGGCTTGCTTGTCTGCCTGCTTGCTCACTCATTTGCGACGCGACGTTGGGGCCTCGATTCGATTCCTCCCTTATCGATAAGCCAGGCAGGCACGGGCTCCACAAGTCGGTCGGGAAAGCCCCGACAAATCGGCAGTGACGTAAGGGGGGGTCACATTGTAACGCCGGTGAAAGGAAGGAAGGAACCTTGAAACTTTATGGAGGGGAGCGTGCCAACTCTCGAGGTAACCACCACCACCGTCGATATTGCTCTAGAGGGTGCTTTTTAATTTATAATTTTTTTTTTATTTTTTACTGTGGGATTTGCTTTTCTGGCTCGGAATGAAGGTGCTGTGATCCAATTGGCTTGTGTTGTATCCTCCTGCCGGATTCTACGTTGCGCGTGACGACTGCTTGGCTTGGGCTGGTTGGAGTATCCCGTGTTTTGTTTTCGTTCCTGAGTGTGTGTGTGGATGTGATTTCCATAGAAAAGGCGTCGGTTTGTGATCTCGAACTGAGTCTCGTAACTCCCTTCACAAGTGTGATGCGATAGATTCATTGAGAGTGTGAATGAGAGACGCCATGGAAGACTACGGCGGCGACGACAAGAAGGTCGATCCTTCGCCGGTGGTGCAGGAGCGCCGCAAGACTCTTAACCGGTCCATTCGACTCACTATCTTGATATCTGCTGTGTTCTTCGTGTCGGCACTGGCTCTTATGGTCTTTGCTGCGCCGACGATCGTCAGGGGCAGACTGCAACTATGGCGGAATCATAAACCATTTGAACGAGAAACCGAATTCGACTCTAAGCTTGCGAGCGCTGAGGGAGACGAATATTTGATCGGAGTTGGCAAGGCGGATATCACTGGGTATGATTTGCTCAGTCCATACAACTCAGTTACTACCGTCGGTTGTCTGCTTGTTTCAGGAGCATGACTGACACTTCTTTCTAGCCCCTGCGTGGAGCTCAACCTCATGGGCTATGCCGACCCGAAGCAGATCGGTACAGGGTTGAGACAACGACTCTATTCACGAGCATTCATCGTTGCGGATCCGTCTAAGCCCGCCGATAGATTTGTTTATCTGGTCCTCGACACGCAATCTGGTGACACCGCAGTCCGGTATGGCATTCTAGCCGGTCTTCGAGATCTTGGTCCTGCCTATGCCAACTATGGACATCATAATCTGGCCGTCACAGGCACTCACTCGCATTCTGGTCCTGCAGCATGGCTGAATTACTTACTACCTCAGATCACAAGTAAAGGCTTCGATCACCAGAGTTACCGTGCCATCGTAGATGGTGCAATCTTGTCTATCAAGAGAGCTCATGAGAGCTTAGCACCTGGTCATCTCAGTGTTGGATCGACCAAGGTCTTCGGGGCCAACATCAATCGAAGTCTATTCGCCTACCTTGCCAACCCTAAGGAGGAACGGGCAAAGTACAATCTCGGCGGCGAGGACGACGGGTCCGTGGAGAAGGACATGACTCTCCTTAAGTTCCAACGGTCATCGGACGGGAAGAACATCGGTGTACTAACTTGGTTCCCTGTGCATGGAACTTCTATGCTTGGGAACAACACCCTGATCTCTGGTGATAACAAGGGTGTGGCTGCATACTTGTTCGAGAAGAGCATGATAGGCGATAAGACCGCTGCCCCTGGATTCGTAGCTGGCTTCTCACAAGCCAACGTCGGCGACACCAGTCCCAATGTCCTCGGGGCTTGGTGTGAGGATGGCACGGGAAAGATGTGCACTTTTGAAAACAGCACCTGCAGCGACGGCAGATCCCAGAAGTGTCATGCCCGCGGGCCCTTCTTCAGGGTCAAAGACGAGGGAGCTTCCTCATGCTTCGAGATTGGGAAGCGCCAGTTCGAACCGGCGAGGAAGTTGTACGATAAGATGAACAAGTCCACTCGTCCTATCCGCGGAAAATGGGTCAAGTCTTTCCATACCTTTCACGATATGTCGAATCATCGCTTCCAACTCCTGAACGGCACCGAGGTCACCACGTGCCCCGCGGCCTTAGGTTACTCTTTTGCAGCCGGTACCTCGGATGGTCCTGGTGCCTTCGACTTCACTCAGCATAATGGTGGTCCTAACACGACGTCACCTGTGTGGCAGGTTGTTTCTGGCATATTGAAGGCACCTTCAAAGAAACAGAAAGCCTGTCACGGCGCGAAACCTATCCTTTTGGACGTGGGCGAGATATCGACCCCTTACGCATGGACACCTAACGTCGTTGACGTACAGGCATTCCGCGTGGGACAACTCGTTATCATTGTCAGCCCTGGAGAGGCCACGACGATGGCAGGTCGTCGGTGGAAGAATGCTGTTTCGCAGGCTGCTGAGAAACAGTTTGCTAAGGAGGTCAAGGGGGTTTCTGAGGCGCCTGTTGTTGTGTTGGGTGGACCGGCGAATAGTTATACGCATTATATTGCTACGGAGGAGGAGTACGGGTGAGTCTTCTACTCTAATATTCACATCGTGTCTTGGTCAAACCGACTGGAGGATCTATAACTAACATATCACGAATAGAATCCAACGATACGAAGGAGCAAGCACCCTCTACGGCCCACACACCCTATCAGCCTACATCAACGTCACACTCTCCTGGATCCCAGCCCTCGGTGCCTCGTCAACCATCAAACCGCCCCCAGGCCCAGAACCCCCGAATAACAGCGACAAGAGTCTCAGCTTCATCCCCGGCGTAGTGTTGGACTCGCCGCCTTTCTTCAAGAAATTCGGCGACGTCCTGCACGATGTGAATAGCACCCCGTATCGCAAGGGCGATACCGTAACGGCGAAATTCGTAGGCGCGAATCCGAGGAATAATCTCCGACTTGAGAAGAGCTATGCTGTTGTTGAGAGGCTCGTTACTCAGACGCAGACATGGCAAGCTGTTAGAGACGATAGTGATTGGTATCTTGTCTTCCGCTGGACGCGCACGAATGAGTTACTTGGTACTAGCGAGGTCACGATTAGTTGGGAGACGGTTGATCCGTGGGTTGAAGCTGGGACGTATCGGCTTAGGTACTTTGGGGATGCGAAGGCGTTGGGGGGGAGGATTACGGCGTTTGAGGGGGTTAGTGGTGTTTTTAGGGTTGTTTAGGGAGGGTCTTGTTATGGTTATTGTGTTAGGGAGGTATCGTGGGATTGAGATGGAGTTCAGTAGTTCGTTAGGTTGGGAATGGTATACGATACGTGCTTTGCTGTGCTGTGCTGTGTTGAGGCTGAAAGTGAGTGTAGTGGAGGCCGGTGACTTGTATCGTCGCGATGCAGATACGGAATACGGGATACGGTATGCGCCGTCAATCCCGAAGAGGCCGGGCTTCCGAGCAGGCAGGCAGGCAGGCAGGCTACCCATTCCGTACCGTAGACAAGCAGGCTACCGTATTCACCGTATTCGAGGCGGGGCATTACTATCAGTAGGTGTTAGTTTTGTTACGAGTCATCTATCTAGACGCGCCGGCGGGTTTCGTCGTCGATCATTGATACTTGTGTTGATCATCATCATCAACCTCATTCCCACTATCTGCGCGACACGATGCGAGAAATACGGATCATAGGAACTATGCAAGTAAGTAAGTAGATTAGGTAGGTGAATCGATATCACATTTCAAGCATGGTAATTTGCACATGGGAAACTAGTTAAATTCACCATCGTATCGTGTACAATATCGTATTCCCTAGTTGGAGTAAGGAAATACGATGCGATAGATAGATCGATCGATAGTTAGATGGATCGACGGCTTAGTTAAGTTAACTAACTACTACCTAGGAAGTTGTCAATTGGGTATTATCAGATAGGAAAATTATGTGAGAAAGAAATTATGATTCCTTGTTGTGGTGATAACGTATGGAAGAGACTCAAGAAAATGGATACACTGCGGTAGGTAGGTATGATGAAGCCCAGTCCCTGTTCCTTTCTTCCCTGCTTGCTTGATGAATACCGCATAGTTGACCCCTGTTCCCAGTGAACTCTGTCCTCCGTATCGACGAGACCAGGGTTGAGGTATCTATGTTGCGATGTCATCACATCGACGTTTTTTGTTTTCTGTTCCTGGGCGAAGAAGTCATATATACACAATATATATGGTGTGCAATGCATGTGAGATACGAGATACGAAACCCGGATAACGAGAGAATCCTTTGGATGATATTGTATAATAGTTGACACGAGATCGCTGAAACGTCGACGCTGCTAGTAATGCACAATATGTTTCAGGTCAGAGTAGTAGAGGAAGACGTGCACAACTATTTCGGCAATGCCAGCAGGGCAAAGTGACCACCCGCCACGGGCCGTGCCACGAACGTGATACCCGGGTAGTTACCCGAGACGCAGTCGTACAGATCAGTCAACGCCCTGTTCGTCGGCGTGGCGTTGATCCAGTTGGCCATGCGCGAGATGAAGTCGTTCCTCGTGCTCTCCGACGCGATGGATGCCGCCCACATCTGCCAGTCCGACTTAGAGTAAGTGTGGCGCGTATCCAGCGGCACGCAGTACTGGAGGGCAACGGTTGGGTAGAAGGCGCTCTGCATGTCGTAGACATACTGCGGGACGAAGTCGTAGCCGAATCCGAGCAGGGAGTTGGCGTAGAGGTTGTACAGGAGGCCGTGCGAGGCTCCGTCACCGTACGACAGTGTGGTGTGAGGCGGGTTTGCCGCGCGGTTGATGCCGAGGTCTTGCCATTGCTTGATGTATGAAGTGGCGGTGTCGAAGTACATGGATGCGTCGTCTGCATGGCCCGTCATGTCTGAGATGTCGGCCATGGCGCGCAGTCCGATGATACCCTTGATGGCTAGGTTGGTCTGGTTAGCTAGCGATCCGGCGAAGTCATCTGTTGAGATCTGGTCCGCGGGGATCAGCGATTCATCGATGAGGTAGCCAGCCCACTTCTTCAGAATGTCATAGTGCTTCGTGAGATAGCCCATGTCTCCAGTTCGCTGCACATAGGCGAGGACCATGATGACCATGTTACCGCACTCCTCAAGTGGCTGGGGCTCGTCTGTTCCGTCTGGGTAACCCTTAGCCAGAGGGAAGGTACCGAGATCGTGAATAGCATTGGCATTGGGGTAGTGTCCGTTCTCTTGGTTCAGGAACAATGGCTCCAAAAGGTACTTCAGGAGGTCCGGGTTCATGTACAAGATCAGGGGCATCGCCGGGAAGATGACATCCACAGTCTGAATATCACTGTTCGAGCTGATCTCTTTAAGGAACACCACGGGGTTGGAGCCGGTACCGGTGAACTGTAGAGCGCCAAAGGTTTGTCGGACACTGAGACTCGTGATTGTCAAGTAATCCTGGCCAGCAGCGGCAAGAGAATCCGAAGCTACTCGGTTGTCGAGATCTGTAGCTAACCAAGTCGCCTTTGAGTAGTCCTTGTAGAAGAAGGTCACCTGTATCCATATGTTAGCTATCATTTATACTATGAAAGTCAACCCCCGAAGAACAAGATATTCGTTCACTTACAGCAGCGACTTCAGAGGAAAAGTAGCTCTTCCACAAGGACTGGTACGTTGTGAGACCAGAGCCTTCTCCGAGCAATTGGACAGCATCGTTCTGGGTGATACCGATAGTAAACAAAGTGTTCACGGTATGCTTCGAAACGGATCCGAGATTCTTGGCGAATCCGAACACAGGCCTTCGGATCACATCGTGTAAGCGAGCGAATTCATACATACATGACGCATGTCTTATCTTACCAGTTGTTGTTCACAGCGCGGAACTTGGTGTCTTTGGTATTTGGAAGAACACCTTTGCTCTTGAAAGCACCTCTCACGTCGACATCGGAGCCACTCTGGAAGGTGAGCTGTAGTAAGGGGTTAGTATACAATCCATTTAGATGAGGAATACATAGCTTAGGCAACTCACTTCCTTCGCGTCACCGGTTGACCAGTAAAATGAGCCCCAATTCGGGAGCTCTGCTGTTTCCGTAATGGGGGTTTGGCTCTGTCGATAGAATTTATGATACGCGACTCCATCAGATGTTCCATAGTCCCATTGAAGGATGGCGTTCAGGTCCCCAGATGCCCATTCTAGAGATATGAAGTGAGTATGGAAGAACTTGGACACATTGAGCTTAGGAACACTCACCACCAGATACATCAGCGTACAACTGAACGTCGTGGTTGGCACCGTCAAGAGAATGGACACCAACATCGAGGTAAGAGAAGGGCAAAGACTGTCGCCTGAGATCGGTCGGGGTGACGGGCGAGAGGAACGTGATGTTCATCTCCACCTTGCCAGCAACATTCATGACGAAGTTACTTCTCGTCGATGTGTAGGAGAACTCTTTCTGATCCACGTTCGGCGTGTTGGGCACTGCGCCCATCCATTGGTATGCCGTTCCATCTACCCGGATCAAACCTGTCCAAGCTGTGATTTGCTGTCTATAATGCAATGAAGTCAGCCCAGGCCGGTGAAGCTAGCTACTCAGCTTGACAAGAAAATCGGGGGGAACGTACGTCCAGAAGACAGGCCAGCTTCCAGCAAGGTAACCACCATTACCGCCATCGCTCCCGACATTCAACCAGGTGTTGAGGTAGGGTGCTTTCACAGCAAGCGGGATCGCGGGAGGACGAGCTGGAGAGAATGTCGATGCCCCTAAGGCGAGGCCACCATAGAGCAAAGCTCCGATCAGGGCGTCTTTGAGCCCCATGGTGATGATCGGTAGGTATGTCGAAACCAAACAACTAAGACGTAAGGAGGCCGTCTAGTAGTTGATGCAAGAAAGTCTGAATGTATGAGCCCGCCAGATTTTGTATGTGCAAGGAGCCCGGCTAGGTGGGAGGTGACTGGGGATGACCTCGCGATGATGGAAACAGAAGACAAGACGTGAACGAACAAAAGGTTATTAAGTATCAAACCTAGAGCAAAGAAAAGCTGCTCGGCATTGAATAATAAGTACCAGATATGACGGCACAAGGGACCACCCGTCTGCGTATCAGATGATCACGACGAATCAGGAAGGTTTCCCAGACAAGAAAAGGGTCATGGAGTCTTGACTGGAAGAAGTCATGCGGCTTGGGACAACTCTTAGCTGCATCCCGCGACAAATGCATCGTGGGACGGCCTCCCTAAAAGGAATTAAAAGGGAGAGGGGGCAGCGCGAGGAGGGCAGGGGTCGGAGGGCACTTGCAGCAACGACATTATTTCCAAACCGCAAAAGCCACTGACGCAGAAACGAGATGTAGTGCTGGACCCCGTTTCCAGGGCAGCATGGCATGGCGATGCTTCCAGCTCGCAAACGCTTGATGCTAGTGCTATACCGGAGGCTCTACCCGGGAAAAGGAATAAAGAGAACGGGTATGAAAACGTATCGAAGACAATAATAAGACCTGTCAGCTATTCGGTCGCAGAGCCTCAGCAACTTGTCACAAGACCCACAAAGATCTCACCTTACCAGTTCAGAGGCATGGTCTGGATGAGCATGTCTCTTGTTGCGGTCACATTCCCCTTCACGAATACGCATTTAGTACATCGGAAATACACGCCTTGGGTTGGAATGCTCCAAGTAAGCACGAACAATAGTAAGGCCATTGTCCATGTCCGGAGATGATTGACGTTCGGGATATATGATCCGGTAACATCGATCAGAAACTCTTGGTCTGAGTATTTGGGTAGCTAGAGAATGACTTGCATGATCTTGAATGAGGCGTCGGGATGTGTTGCTGTCGATGGCGCCTATCATTGCCGACTACCCGCCCTGGTTAGTAGTGGGTAGATGAAAAAAGAAATAGGGATTGGCAGGTTGTAGAGGGATGTAAAGTCAGTACTAGCTGTAAATACGACCTGGTTAACGCAAGACGTATGTACGTCGTAGTGTGAAGCAGAGCAACCATGATGGACGACCCAGCCAAGTGTACAGCTGAGGTTCTGACAAGTCAGATAGGGTTACGGTGCAGGAAAACCACAAGCATTGTCATGGTGCTGCTGCTGCTTGTCGGTGATTGACATCATCCCGGGTACTGCAGAGAGATAATGGATCAAAGCATCCTTGTGAAGAGCCTGGCAATGCTTGGGTGGCCGCACGTATTCGTCATACCATGTCGGTAGTAGTATCTCTCTCTGCCATGGCAATGGCTGATGATGAGGAGGAGGATTCTCTCAGAATCTCGGGTAGAAATGGCTCGGAGATAATTCTCTTGCTTTAGGCTCCGGTACGGCACACTTCGAAGAAGCGAGTCGCCGCCACAATGCAGGTCCAGCTCGGCACTCCTGGTACTCTCGTCTGCTGCCAACCGAGTTCATTGCCTAATGAGTGTCTTTGGGCTGCATGACGCTATTGTTACCTTGTCCCACCATCATGGGTTGACCCTGGCCACGCGGAGTAAGGAGTCAAGGGATCAGATTGGATGGAATATATAATATCGTGGGGTACACGGCGTGAGGAGAGGGTTGTCTTCACCAGATCTACTCACGCTTCTTTCGGGAGTCTAGATCCTCGGTATATCGAGTCTCTCTTTCTAGCCCCTGGGCACGCGTGACAGTCAAACCGTTTTATTATTATTTTTACTAGCCCGTCGCGAGGGAGAGTAGGAATGGACAGGGAGCGTTCGAGGGTCCATTTGATTGAATCGATATAGCATTCTGAGACCTTTTGGAGGTCATCCATATGTGGGATTATCCCGTACCGGACGCGCCAGATAGTCTGGCAAGTCGGCTGGCAACCAGGCAATCTGGCAGACGACCTCTTCAATGGCCAGAGATCAGAGATTAGGTATCCTGATCCGCATGAAGAGAGCTGCCGACTGCGTGACTCTGTAATTTGCTATGTGGTGTAGGTTGCACGGAATATAGAAGTAGGTGCACAGGATGAAGATTCGCCAAGCTGGAGGAGAGTCGAGCTGTTAGCGTGGTCGCTGCTTTTTGCTCCGTTCACCCTGCCGTCAGGTGATCACAGCAATTACGTCGGTCACCGGTGCGACGATGTACCTCCAGCTCGTACCTACGTTATGCACGCTATCATGCATTTTTTATCCCGTTGTTACGCAATTGTGCACGATGGAAACGGGCTCCAAAACGGTGCTCAAAACGGTGGCTAGCTAGTACAATACGGATTACAGAGTTCGAACATTTCAGCATTCTGATGTCAGAATCGAACCTCCTCAAACTTTCAAGAAACAACTCCCAAAACAGCCACGGAATTTCCCTTCCGCACTTCTTTGGGAGACTCCTGCACAGAATCAAGCTGACCACATCGTAAGCCTCTGTGATTGAGGCTTCGAACGGATCAGCCGTGCTTATGGTCCATCTGTTTGCATCTACGGATACCCAACTCCCATGGCCGCTATGCACCGATATACCGCCGTCGGGGGATCAGTCCCCTGAACTGGAGACGACAGAGACGATCAGTTACGAAGTAAGGCATCAACGCCAATCCCACTGCAATGGCCAGGTATGAGTCAAGACGCATGTGTTGGTGTGAGGGCAGTGACTGTATGACATGACATACCTAACCCACACGTGCATCTTGTCGCCTACCTACTCCAACGATCGGCGTGGCTATTACCATTCAGACTCGCGCCCTCTCACGAGAGAAAACCCGCAATCACACAATGGATTATGGCTCGGTGACATGAGTCTCGTTCTCGAACGTTCAACCTTCTGTGGTATACCGGTAAACGACCTTGCCACGAGGAAGCCAAGTTGTGTTGGTTGTGACGACGAATAGGCTGAACAAAAAAGTATCCCTCCACGAGGTTACCCGCTCGAATGAGAATGGTCGGGTTGTGTTCGCTCGGTTTAGCCCCGAGAAGCTTGAAGGGCACCTGAAGTGTTCTGTAGTCTCCATGGGGCTCCTGGAATCACACCACACGTGCCAAGCTGGTGCAGCAAACAACGGACAAACTAAACGATTGCATGTGACAAATGGATTTCCTGCCAGGTTTGGCTCGTTGCGCATCGAATGATCGACTCGCTCGTAACAACTATAACACTCGGTCAACAGAGAGATGGCTTGAGTTGCAGACGTATAGTATGGGTCAACATGCCGTCAGGTCTTGACTTGGAAGGATTTGCTGATTGAGGTCTTTCCGACCTCTATATCGCGTCGTCTCCTTGAGCGTTGCCCAGGAACTTGGCGAATATCTGACCTTTCTTTCCCCCAAAGTGTTGTAGCAGGTGTATTGCGCCCTCAAGCTTTTAGGGGCCGCGGATGAAGTCGTCTTCGATCTTCGCCTCTCCTATTCAGCTGTTGCAATGGATAGATTACGCCAAAAGCACTGGGCGATGATCGATTGACCCTTGCATATGTCGATATAGGCTGATTCGGACATATGGAAGACGTTAGGCATGGTCGTCGATTGCATTTCGAGAGGCAATGTGCTGGATTAATTGAGATGAGAGTTGGAGATCAAGAGCCATTTGGAATTTTGGCTGCAGAAGCCGGGTAGATTATATGAGTTCGATGACGGGCCGTTATCCGATCGACGCAAGAAAACGCGTTCTCGCGTATGCGCAGATTTGGGGCTCATACCCTCAACTCCCAAGCCAGCCCCTGAGTGATAGTCTCTCACCTGTGGAGTAGTGGTTGTCTCTCACGAACTCGGGAAATAACTACAGCGCAGTCGAGAACGACATGCAGGTGTAGATGCAGACGCAGATGCAGATGCAAATGAAAACGGGAGTACCTACTTTCCCGCAACGGTCGTGACCGATCTTCATCTCGCTCCTGCGCGCCAGCGAGCAACCTGGACTACGTACGACCAACCGAGGGGAAGATGGTGTTCAACGCGTATACGACTCATTGGTCTATCAGACTAATAGGGGCCTTTCCTTCGGTTTTCGTATTGCACGCTGCCGGCGTTCATAGCTGCTGTGCTACGTTCGCACACATTTGAAGATACGAAGGAGGCTGCCGACCTTGAAGCAACCGAGATTACACACGCTCCCCGAGGAGACGCAACCGATGGGGTAATGAGAAAACTCATTGGACGGACACATGTTAGCTTCAAGCAGTCCGCACATACGAGACGCGTTTTCTCCTATGTTACGATAGGGATCGACCGAGAATGCTGTCTGTCTCGCCTCAGTTGGGCCCATCCTAAGTGACCGGTAGGTGTAACAAAAAAGCTGCGTAACGACGAGTGGGTGTGCGACAAGGGAAATTCCGATCGCATCCCGTTCATTACGGTATTCTCGCGGTAATAATACTGCCAGTTATACCTCACCACACACAGACGCAGACACAGACAGTGGTTCGGCTGGACTCGGGCTAAGAGCGGCATGGCATGGGTCGTGGCTCAGGTGCGATTCTCGATCCGATTCGTGCTGTTAAAGCCTCCATCCAGCATCGGCAAAAACAAAGGTAAGTAGGGTATGCAAATCCAATTTGCCTCTGATTTCGCAGTGTTCCTTGGCGACTCGGCGCAAATATTGCATCACAGCTGGACGCAGGCGGAATCGGAATCGGCAAAACTCGACCCATGGTATTTGTTTCTCCGGACCAAGTGCAGATGGGCAAACTTGGTCTTGGCTGACCACGACACATTGGGCCAAGCCGCATGCGCGTCTCTCGTGACGACTTTGATTCTGGTCTATTGAACGTGATAAGGTCTTGTCCGTCGCGCAAAGAAGGTATAGATCGATCCCCGTGTACAAGTGCGCATAGCTGAACGATTGATACCTATCAGAATACCCCTCATCTTTCTCCATCCTTAGCTGTTGGGAAGATGCAGAAGATGCAGCAGAAAAGGTTGGTTGCCTTACTTACTCTAGTACGTGGTCGTTCGGTCTCGTGATTTCGAGGATTGTTGGAGCAAAAGACGTTGTCGCAACGGTCATCGTCAGCGAGGGCGAAAAGACCGCAACACATGGGAGCTCCTAAGCGGCGCAAAAAATATCTCCCCCTCTCCGTCGCACATGTTCGATATTCCTGTGTCGGGGAATTTTTCTCTTCATCCTTCATCTTCTTTTCCCCCCAAACCCCATTATGAAATGCTTTCCTCATTCGGACAAAACCACCACGTCCACATGATGTCGAGCGCGAAAACCGCCGAATTATCACGAGACCCGCGTGATCCTGTGTTCCATCTGAGTGAGACCGGTCGTCGGCCTGACTTTTTTGTTTTCTGATTATTATCAACTCTTGACTCTGGGTAGTCAAATGCGAGGAACAAAATCTACGCCCGACGGTGGTTTGCGATTAGGTAAAAGTATGCAGTTGTCATGCAACTCGGACCATGTCTTGCAGACGGTCTATTGAATGCGCCATCGTCGCCTGCAGACGGGGCCCAGATCGCGATCGAGATTGATTTCTCTCGTCCGTATGGGCTTGGGGTTAGGTAGGTCACGATGGCGTTTGGCTGTCGGCGTGATCTGTTCGATTTCTCCTGTTTGGGGCATTGTTGAGGTCTGTATGAGCCGAGGTTGGTGTGATGATGATGTGAAGGCGCCCTTGAGAGACATGATGAGTGCGCACGATGGTCGCCGAGGTCGTTGGTCCGGTGATGGGTGTTTAGGGTCCTGTCATGAAATGTCGAGGTGTATTCCATGCACCTAGATGTGACTCCTGGATATGACCCGACCCTCATGGACATGGCAGGACGCTTTTGGATACATGTTGGAAGTTGTATCTCGATGATCGTGATCAATCTTTGGACGCCGAAGTCATAAGCTGTCCAAGACTCGCGTTACCTGTGAGGATGTTAGCTCTCAGTAGCCAATCTGTCACCATGTTATGTATCCGTCACGAAGTACACTGGCGCGTATACTCCATTCCTACCTATTCAACTCGATTAGTATGAGTCGGTAGAAGCGGCGTTCTAGCAGTGGTGAGTTATCGGTGACTACCCTGTCGTCGTTGGCATTGTTGAGTTTAGTCCAGCTCTCCGCACGAGGGCAAGTGAGGTGAACGGTGCAATGTTCAACAACAAATCCAAAGGGTACACCCTAATATGAACGAGTGATATCACATTCCCTCTTGATGTTCTTGTTTTCCGTATTCGACGCTCTGGATTCATACACCACCCTCGAGGATAAGTCGGTTCTTGGTGTCTTCACGAGAGTAGATTAGTCCGGGCTGCGAGAGAACCCTGAATCGGGAGTAGAAAGCTCGGTTTCAACTTCTTATCTTGTGGTCGAAGGATGATTCTCGTTGGGTTTGACTCAAAGCTGCTTGAGCGAACGTAGTCCCGAAGCCTCATCATGCTTTGTAAGTCGTAGTCTCATCCCTCTCTCTTCGACTCGATCCGGCCCGTAGCATCATAACTTGTCGAACAACCATGATCTCCCAAAACCAACTTAGGCCCAGCAGGCCCGTAGAAGGAATCCCACTCCTAAATACCTTCCTGGCCCTCTAGTCACCCCTCGCCCTCAGCTCACACTCAAGCCCAAGCCCTTCCTATCCTGGACGCCTGCCTTCACGTGAGGACCCAAATACGAGAATCCTGCTGATTGGACGTATAGCCGTAATACGAGCCACTCCCAGTCCAAGAGAGGGAATCCGTTCGCGATTGGGCATCGTCTGGGTAAATGGACCCTTTCTCGAAACTTTCCGGGGGTCCCTATAGGATGTTGAGGCACAGCTTGTGACTGATGGAATCCTGAAACTTGGGGGAGGCTCAGCTAGGACTTTCGTCATCGTCATGGACATGAGAGATTCGGGGCTCAGGGGCACGTGGGTGCCGGTCCTGGTGTAGAAGTAACCGCTGTAGGTCCTTATAGCTGAAGAACATGGTCGGGTAGCGGATGAGGTTACCGTTGTCACGAGTCGTTTGGGAATACTACAGGTCGTTATGGTACACTGATCGTTGATGGTATACCGTATATCACATGAGTCCCTAATATCTATAATTTGTATAGCGGGACTTACTATCGGCATACAGTATTGCTGTTCTACGTACTAATGGGGTCGTAGAACATCTCTCAAGGGTATAAATGATGATGTCTCCCTCGAGAACCGTACCGGGAATACAACACCTTAGGTCTGACCAGGAACCATGCTAACAACTCAAACCTCACTTTTCCACCCAAGACCCGTTGAAGTGCATGTCTTGCCTTCCGCTTACCTCGCGTAAATAGGGAGGTCGACCTACCAACCTGTTTGTTTACTCGTGTATCCTGGTCTGAGTTTCCATCGCAACAACGTATCACGTAACCACAGCAACACTTTCGAGTAAACACACCACACTCATTACTCACATTCAAGACTAAACCAAAAATCGCCTCAAGACCGGAATTACAACGTAGCATTATTGGTAGTTATTACACATTCTAGGTAGGTAGTAAAAGGCGTCCAGTAGCATTGCAATACCTGCTTCGACGATTTCTCATTGACGCTCGCGAGCCAGACCATCAATATGGTGTAACAAAGGTATCTAGTATAAAATAAAAAAAATACTCCAAGTCAAGACCAATGTGAACATGAGACCGACAAGAACCATCCTCTGCTCAACGTTATCTCAGGCATGGAATACTCTGGGTCGTCTGATGTAAATGTAAGGTCCGAAGATAGCTGCAAGCAAAGTGTCCTTGTGAGTCATCATGCACGGACCTAATCACATCCCCTTTAATCTAGGTATATAAATTCAACCGCAATGATCGTGCACCCGACAATGCGATCGGCGTCGTGTTCAGTCTGCATGAGAAGAGCCGAAGATTCCGTCGTGCACCTCAACAACTAGCAGGTAGGTAGTATCAACGAAGAAAGCGTCTTCACGACAAAGGGGCAGAAGCAATGTGCACCCCTTCCCGGTTATCCGAACAGTCGCCACGGTCGCTTGCATCTAGCATGTATTTCCCGCTGGTACAGGACCGTGCATGAAGGGGTCAGTTCCGTCCAGGGCATCAAGTGTTGACCGAGTACGTCAAGTGTACTTCTTGGGATTTTTCTCGTGCTAGATATGTTAGCGCGACATAAACCATTCCCAGAAACGCGGCAATACGTACACGATAATGTGAGGAGATGAAAGTACCACCTGATTACTCATGGAGAAGGCAGATATCCGTCGTTGAATTGAAATGAGCGCCAGCGGAACGTGAGATGATCGAAGGAGCACTTGGGCCGCCTCATATCCCCCGGACTTGGGTCGGGGACGATATGGGTACTGTCCGTGTTAAGCAGGTGAAGAAGATCATTTATATAGGTAGGGAAGAAAAGCGACGAGACGGATAGTAGTCGGTAATTGATGGATGTACCTGCAAGCAGCCGGTACGTGGGGAGATGAGTGAGGAAGGATGAAGGGTCTAACGAATGGGCAAGCTGAGAGATGAGGCTTTATAGGAGTGATTTCACGGCAAGATGTTTCTATTCTAGTATCTTTTGGTGATTGCCCATCCGAACAGGTAGGTGGGAACTTCTGATCAGACAATCACGGCGTTTCGAATGCGTTTCAGCTTGCAATCGGCGACGGCTTGATTTTGTACAACTGGACTTTGGACTCAGAAAGGCATCCCCTGACTGTTTGAAGGTTACCTAGATCGAGTACTCGCTTCTGCCAGAGGGGATACTCACCTGCATTTGGATAACAACTCAAGAACTCAGTATTAGTGGTGTATGGCGTATTGAACCCCTGAGAGTCTCCTAGTTGTAGGCTCGGGTACTTAAGAGACGATGCCTGGTCCAGTTGTCACATAATATATATCGGGGTATATTCACTTCAGTACAAAGCACTCAGATAGGCTCCGGTGTAAGATGGTCTATGGTGGTGAATGGGAGGTGATAATTCTGGATTCGAAGGAGTGATCGGAAGGTCGTTGACTAAAATGGAGCCTGAGGCTCAACGGATCGAGTGGGATGGATGTTGATAGGGGTTCTTGGGATATCCGGATGAGAGCATTCCATTATCAGTGCATTGGCAAGTTGTAACCAGATGCCAATGCCCTGTCCCAAGAATCAACATGAGCTCAAATCATCTCTCTCGATCCAGAGGTAAGAGTTTCACAACGCATCGGATCATGGTCTCGTAAATGTTTCAATAAACTCAGCAAAGGGCGTGACGACATAATTGGACAGCAAAAGCTCTCCAACGAGGCCGTCGTTACACCCCTTAACGCACTTCATATATAAAAATCGAAGAAAAAAACAACTTTCCACGACTAACGTCTAATGAAAAAACCCAGATTTACCAACCTAGAGTACAGGATCTCGTCTCGCCCTCGCTCCACCGTTGGTTTTTATGGATGACTGACGACGATGATCATGATGTGAGTGTATGTGTTTGTGTGTGTGTGTGAGAAAAAAACCGTCCATGACTGTATAACGCATGCATACAGAACCGGTAATACAAATGCCAGTTCCCCTGCCCCCGTTATTACCTTAGAATTCGTTGCGCGTCTTTTTCCTACACCCCGTTTCTAGCATTCCGACAATTGCGATGAGGAGGAGGCCCCTACCCATAACCGACCAACGAACCCCCCACTCCCCATCGACACGATGCATTCTCCCGTTAAGATACTTAGTGCCTTGTTTGATCCAAATCAAATTCGAAGCAGAGGATCGTGAAAATGTAGGTACAGTACAACTTGGCACCTATGCCTCGGGCCTGATTTTTCAATCAAGATGATTTGGGTTGCTTTTTAGCAATGGACCTCGACGGAGGCCTTGGAGTTCATGAGCAGGGCGACGATGAGACCGTAGAGACCCAAGACTTCGGCGAAAATGAGAATCAGGATCATACCGACGAAGAGTCGGGGTTGTTGTGCAGTTCCACGGACACCAGCGTCACCGACGATACCGATAGCAAAACCAGCAGCCATACCAGCAAGACCGACAGCGAGACCGGCGCCGAGCTGAATGAAACCAGTGTACAGAGGGAGTTGCTGCTTCAGACCGTCGGAGATAAGGACGGAGACGACGAGACCGTAGATACCAATGATACCAGCCATAATGACGGGGACAATGTCTGCGAAGGTAATGTCAGCAATAGATCCAGGTTAATCAATTAGTCACCGTGGCGAGACGCACTCTTGACGATAAGGTCAGGTCTCAGGACACCCATGGCGGCGATACCAACACCGGACTTGGCAGTTCCGTAGGAAGCGCCCAAGCAAGTGAAGACGATGGCGGCCGTGCAGCCCATAGCACCGAAGAACGGCTGCCCACTACGTTAGCGATATTGCTCATGATGATGATGGATTGTCCGCATCACGACGGGACCGCGGCTGGTGGAGCTTCGCCACCTAGGGAATGAGGGGAACGAAGGGAACGAACCGCGTAGACCGGGCTGTAGACGAACACAGGTTAGCAACAGTCATCTTCGTATATCGGACAATATCTAAAGAGTGCGCAAACACGGCGAGACTTTTCGCGATGGCGGAGGCAAGCTAGGTTGAGGGGAAATCGATTAGTGTCGTGATTTAATTACGTACCAAGCCTCAGTGTATTCAGCCATGATGTCGATGGTTGTGAGATATTTTGGTGTAGAAAGAGGAGAGAGCGGGATGCGGGCAATGAACTGGCGAGGTCAACTCGGGTTCAAGCTGGAGGCGGCGGGGTTGGGCGGGTATCGAAGATAAGAGCGATGATGGATGAATTGAGAAAGCCGTGTAGACTCGCGGGCTGCTTGTTGACTTGACTTGGGGAGGTTTAATAGTCTTAGCATAACAGGTTAACAACGGGCATGGGCCAAAGCTCCATGTTTTGGCCGCAACAAGGTGGGAGTCGGCTGCCTGCTTAGGTAAGGAGGAGGCAGGCCGGACCGGATTAACCTGGGCTCCACTAAAAACTCCAAGGCGCCCCACTTGGCGCCTGCATGGATCGCTCGAATCGTTGCTGGGAGCTCGAACTTTTGAGATGCAGCCATTTTTTGTGAGGTCTCTCTCTTGGAATCATCCATCACCACCTATTTTCTCAATTCTTCTCTTCGCACAGGGCGAGCCAACGCAAGGAACCCTGATTTCTTTCGTACTGCAAAACTAATCAACATGTCTGGACAAGAGAGTGCCGGTGAGTAATTTCTGTCGGCGACTGTCGCTGTCGCTTGCGCGTTCTCTCGCTTTCCTCGTACTGAATACTTTTCGATTCACAGCCTGGCCCATGGCCGAGCCTGCCCTTGCGCAGGAGATTCTTGACCTCGTTCAGCAGGCCAGCCGTAAGTGGCATTCCGAGATATTGAGCGCCGACGGTCTAGGCTGACTTTCTTTGTAGACTACCGCCAGCTGAAGAAGGGCGCCAACGAGTGCACCAAGTCTCTCTCTCGTGGTAAGTTCCCAGCGGCAAGATCATTGTCCTAGAGGCATGCATGATACTAACTGTTACCTTCTTTAGGTGTCTCCGAGATCATCATTCTCGCCGGCGACTGCACTCCTCTTTCTATCCTCCTCCACCTTCCCCTCCTTTGCGAGGACAAGAACGTTCCGTACGATTACACCCATTGAGTCCCCGAGATGTTGGAATCCAAAAGCTAAGACATGATGAACAGTTACGTCTACGTTCCCTCCAAGGTTGCCCTTGGCCGCGCCTGCAACGTCAGCCGATCTGTCATTGCGTGAGTATACCCAAAAAAATAATTCATCCAAGTATGCGACAAGTTGCTGACTTGACGGCAGTGCCTCCATCACCACCAACGAGGCCAGTGAGCTCCAGAACCAGATCCGTGCTCTCAAGGACAAGGTCGAACGCCTCATGATCTAAGAACCTGAACCATTCTTGGACAAGAAGTGTTGGGAGGATATGAATTTCGCACAGTCCACGAATCGATCGTTTCATTGACGTGAGACTGCACCGGTTTTCTATACGACAGGACTAGTGAATAGTTGCAAAGAATATGAAGAATTGAGCAAACACCGCTGTCTTTAGTCGGTCAGTGAATTCTGACCTGGCGCATTGTCTCGTGATATGTCCTTGGATGAATTGCCAGTGTCTACGGATAATGAGTGCGACAACTTATACAGACTCAGTTTATCATTATGGTCTTGGGAGTTCTCCTATTTTCCAGTCCGTCGACATCGCAACCGTTTCGAATGTATCTCCGTGAAATCCGGAATCTTCAACGACAAGCCAGACACGTTAGGTAATGATTGGTCGAGAGGTTTCCGTCGTAGAGGCCGAAGGCCATGCATGATGCATGGACCCTGCTGGCCTGATGTCGATTCTTGCGGGCAAGCCCAAGCCTCAAGGGGCGAAGACCCCCACAAAACAGCGGTCCAGGCGCATTTGTTAGGTAACTGCGAAGCACTAATAATAAATGGATGGGATCTCCATACGTGCAGCTCCCGATCGGCCTGATTTGCGACTGTTGTTAAATATGTCCATTCCTCTCAGGACATCGTTATCGCGCCGTATGAAGAGAATAAGACAACGTTGAACATATTTTTCCGGTCTGAAAGAAACCGAACCCGGATGCGACTTAACGTGCGATCGTGTTGTCATTAAAAACTATTTGTGTAAAAAGGAATTATTAGGGGTCCCCATCGCCGCATATCTACCGTCTGCTTGTCTTGCATCCGATCCTCATGCCATGCAGCTTCTCTGCCCAACGAACCTGCTGATCTGAGACCCCTTTAAGAAAAAACTAACACAGCACCCTCTTACATCCTACATATATAAATATAAATAATATGCCCGGTCCGGCTCGCAAACTCCTGATATCCGCGACCCCCGACGGTCTCCTCATCCAACCGCTCACCACAAAGGGGCAAACAACGCGCCCCGTCGCAATCAAATACGGCGATGCGACCGTCTCCACGGTGTCGCGTGACCGCGCGCCGAGTCCGGATCCCGCCGCACCGAACGCATCTTTCGAGGCCTTTGGTATTATAGGTGTGTGCCTTCTCGGAAGCTACGAGAGGAGAGAGAGAGGGTCGCTAACGCCGCCAACCGCATTCGTGCTTGAATAGGACTATTCACCGTCGCGCGCCTCAGCTACCTTATCTCCATCACGGGCCGATCACAGGTCGCCCTGATCCGCGGACACCCCGTCTACGTCGTCACGGACGTCGCGATCACGCCTTGCACGAGCCTGAACGAAGCGGAGACAGCGGTCCGGCATACGGCCGCGAAGATCGGGCGCGATGCCTCCAGCAGCGAGAAACCGGCCGCCGAAGCGGCCTCGGAGACGGAGAGCGATACGGAGCAGTTGCATTCTTCTGTCGAGGCGGAGGATATAGAGGATCCCGGTGCGCAGAGCGATCGCGAGTCATCGGATAACGCGAGAGAGAATATCGGGGAGGAAAGTGGTATTGCGCAGGATGTGTTCAAGAAGCGCACGAGCTACGGCCGGTTCGCGCAGAAATGGTTCAGTAATAAGGGGTGGATGGCCAGTCGACGGCGGCGTCTCGGGTTGAGCGTGGTCGCGGCCGCGTTAGCTGTCGAAGGGAAAGAGAACGAGACCGATAGCAGCAGTAAGAAGGATACTAGCGAAGACGAGGCGCCGAGCCGGTCGGTTTCGCAGGAAAGAACTGCCGATCTACCACCCGGTCCGACGGCCGGCGAGAGCCTGACGCCGAAGTTATTGCGCATGGCGCAGATCTGGTTTGGGACGTCGAACAGCTTTTTCTTCTCGTACGATATGGATATCACGAGGAGTGTTGTCGGGCAATCTACGCCGCATATCCCGCTGCATAAAGCCGCGGATCCGACGTATTTCTGGAACCAACACCTCCTCAAACCGTTCCTCGCCCTGGGCGACGAGGCGCTCTTGTTACCCATCATGCAAGGCTTCGTAGGGCAACGCTCATTCTCCGTCGATCGATCCCCGCCGGAACCTGATGTCCCCACAGACGGCGTAAAAGACGCCCTCCCACCAAACGAACCCCTCGAAACCCGCGAATACCTAATCACCCTGATCTCCCGGCGCTCCATCAACCGCGCGGGTCTCCGGTACCTACGCCGCGGCATCGACGAGCAAGGCTCCACAGCAAACTGCGTCGAAACAGAGCAAATCCTATCCACACCAACCTGGGACCCGAGCGCAAAAATCCACGCATTCACCCAGCTGCGCGGGAGTATCCCGCTCTTCTTCACGCAATCGCCATACTCCCTAAAACCCGTGCCGGTCCTACAACACTCCCCCGAAGCCAACTTCCGCGCGTTCGCGCGGCATTTCGGGGATATTGGGGCGAAGTACGGGGCCGTGCAAGTCGTGAATCTGGTTGAGCAGCACGGTGTTGAGGCGACGATTGGCAATGAATACAGGAAGAACGTGGAGAAGTATAATGCCGAAATCCCCGAGGGCGGGAGGACCGTTGGGTTCGAGTGGTTCGATTTCCACTCCGCCTGTCGCGGGATGAAATTTGAGAATGTGAGTCAATTGCTGGATAAGCTGGGCAAGAGTATTGAGGCCGCGGGCAGCACGGTCGAGGTTAATGGGCTGGTTGTTCAAAGACAGGATGGTGTGTTGAGGACGAATTGCATGGATTGTTTGGATCGGACGAATGTCTGCCAGAGTTCGTTTGGGAAGTTTTTGCTCGATTTGCAGGTAAGGGAGGAAGGGTTTGATATGGCGGCGCAGGCGGATCGGGAGTGTGCGTGGTTTAATACGCTGTGGGCGGATAATGGGGATGCTATTTCGAAGCAATGTGAGTTTGTTACCCGAGTGGGAGGTCACAGGGGGAGAGTACTGATAGGATATGCAGATGCGTCTACGGCGGCGATGAAAGGCGATTATACCAGGACGAGGAAGAGGGATTACATGGGCGTTGTCAATGATCTGGGTCTTTCACTAACGCGATTTTACAACGGGTGAGTCAACCCCTTTCTTTCATTTCATCAAGCTACCTCCTACCACCACTAACACACAACTAGCATGGTAAACGACCACTTCAGCCAAGCCGCCATCGACTTCTTCCTCGGCAACGTAACCTCCCTCGTCTTCGACGAATTCGAAGCGACAATGATGACCAAAGATCCCGGTGTCTCCACCTCGCGCATGCGCGAACTCGCCATCGAAACATCCCAAAAGATCGCCATAGAAGACGACAAAGAGGACTTCATGGGCGGTTGGACACTCCTAAGCCCGCACGTCTCCGACACCATCAAGTCCTCCCCCTTCGAAGAGGTCGTCCTCCTCCTCACAGATGTAGCCATTTACCTCTGCCGCTTCGATTGGAAGCTCGACAAGGTCTCGTCTTTTGAGCGTGTTGATCTCGCGCATATTGTGGGCATCCAGGTCGGCACGTACATCACGTCGACTATCTCGCCCGCGCACGCCGACGAGGCGAAGAACGTCGGTCTCGTCATCACCTACGAGCCAGGCAAGACGGACGTCAAGCGGACGAACACAGGTTCCCTATCTAGTCGGCCCGGCGCACGGTCATCCGTGCTTCTGGGTCCGAACGGACAGGGCATCCTGAGCACGATCACTGGTGGTAAATCGGCGTCTGAAGCCGGCCAGCGCAAGATCGCGCTGAAAGCGCTATATGCGCATACGGCGATTTCCGAAGCGCAGGGCGTGAAACCCCTGACGGAGATCGAGCAGGTCGATATCATCGTCGCCGAGATCGAGCGTCTTGCGCGCGCGAATCAGCCCCCGCCTCCTGATAATGGGGACGAGAACAAGGGCAAGGAGTTTATCCGGCGAGCGGATATAATTTCGCTGGAGGAAGCGAAGAGGACGACGGGGTTGTTTGAGCAATTGGGTCATACGATTATGAAGTTGGTTTGGGCGTAGTGGTATACTACTACACCTAAGGGGTAGACGTTGGATGTTGGATAATGCCGGGATACGAAGAAAGAAAAGAAGTAGTAATGATAATAGAGCCTGCGTTCCGTCGGGAAACGTAAATAATAATAAGAAGCGTTTTGATTCATTCATTCTTCACGATGTCTGTCGTATCACTCACTCCAGAGCACGATACAAATGCAACTGATACCGCATATTCTCCAAAGGAATCGGATACCGCAGACCCTCGGCAACACGGAACCAGATCGAATCATGCGTCTCGAGGCGTTCCCATTTCGGGTTCACTTCCTCCTTGGCCCCCCTCTCATTGCTGGGTGGCGGTACGAGCGTGTGGTCTAATAACCATTGCATCGGATACCGACGCCCTTCTTTTCCTACCGAAGTCTCCGCATAACTACCCGGACTATCGACGACGAGGAGAAGGGTCCCTGGCGTGACGCATGTGCTCAGGTTGCGCAGGAAGGATGTCGTCACTTTGATACCGCTCGTCGTGTAAAGCTCGTTGAGCGTAAATAACAGCGTGATTAACACCGGTCCACCTGCTTCTGATAGCAAGGTCTTTACATCTGTGCTGAGGATATCGGCTTGCAGGATCCGTGGCTGGAGACTTGAGGCAGGGAGTAAGAGGGGCTGGGTTTGTGTTTTGAAGCTGGACTTGGCTGGGGTAGTTAATGTGGTTGTGAGGGTGTTGATCACGGAGGCCCAGGGCCCAATGTCGAGGAGGGTTATCTCGGGTTTGGGAATAGGAGACAAGGTGCTCAGGTAGTCGACTACGGCTACCAGTTCGGCTGCCGCGCCGCCTATGGCGAGGACTTTGAGGGCTTTTTGGGAGGTTTGTTTTTCCTCTGCCTGAGCATCCTGGGATTCCTCGCCCTTCACGTCTTGACCAGATGCATCGTTCTCTTGGGTGACAGCATCAGTCGCAGGCTCACTCTCATCCACCTTCTCACCCTCACCAAAACCCGCCGCAGACTCAGACGCATCCACAAGCTCCCGAACAAACCCATCCAACCCCCTCAAAATATTTCCATAACCCAGCGCTCGCGTAGGCGACCAGCGCGCCGCATACACAGCAAGCGCCTCCTCGCGCGCAAACGCGGCCTCGAAGTCGCGCTTGTACAGCGCCGTCTTCACCTCCTGCAGCTGCGTGCTAAAGTCCGCGCTGTAAAGAACATCGCGGAACGCGGTGTTGAAGACGTCCAGAATGGCCTGTTGGCGGGCTTTCTCCTCCGGTGATGCTGCCTTCTGGGACTCTGATTGGCCTTGGGCCTGGGGTCGCTTTGCGGGCGCCTTTTTGGGGGCAGACTTGGTCGGCTTGTTCTTCATGTTTTATTCCCTTTGATTTCTTGTCTTCCCCTTGAGATTCCTAAGGGATCAGTGAGTGTGTTTAGTCTTCTGGATTTCGGGTTATGTTTGTGACTTTGAGAGTGTTGTTTGCTGTTGAATGTTTGCTTGGATTTTCATGAGATGGTGATGTGAAATTTTGCACGTAAAACTATTCCTGGTCGTAGTCACACTGACTCTGGTACAAGTAAGGGTTTGGCACGGATCAGATAGCACAGTCTTCCCTTTGGGATTATTTTCTGTTGAAATTGTCGTCGTACAATCATTCACGGCTTCATCAACACAATACGAGTAGAATCTCACTCTGAGAGCTCATATCGCGATTGACATTATGAGCAACTCGTTCACTCAACTCATGAGATGGTACGAAATACAACTTCATCAGTCAATGTCTTCATTTGGTAACCGTACCAGTCGGGTTAGCACACGCTTCAGAAGCCTCAGGTGCCTTGAGTTCCAGGCCAGTATTTTAATGACCGATCCCAACGCTCAGCGGGTTGCTAGTCACTGACCAAGCCAGCGATCAGTGGATATTTGGCGATGTTGGGAGCCGAGGCATTCATCCGATAGGCAGGCAATGGTGCGGGCAGCTGCGGAAGTGGAACCCCTAGAGGATTCCGCCATTGAAGTCCAGGGATTCACGCACGCAGCTCATCGTGAGGCATTTTACCGGCAGGCACACGATGCGAGGCACCAACTGAGAGTAACCAGATGACTAAGATGTTTAGTCGGGGATCGACATGTTGAGTTGCAATGAAGGGTCCAAGGGACGAACAAGAGGGAGTTTGCAAAGAAAAGTTGAGAAAGGAATGAGAAGCAATAAGACCATGAGTTTACCGACTGCACGGCACGCTTTGTCTCATCTCAGCTGTGAAGATGAAAAGTAAATGCCTTTTCCGTAACTTCTATGTAGTTGAAGTCAGTTGTCGACCTTCAATAAGGAGGACAAGAGATTCGAGAAAAGAGATTGGTACTTTTGTTGCATGGAATAGTCAGTAATACAGCGTACGTCGAAGGAGAGCTTGCAACGGTGATAATAGGAACCTACCTACCTACCGTTGGTACGCACAAATGTCATATCTCCATGAACCATGATCGGTCCACGAAAAACCGGTTCTGAGCTCTCTGACTCTGAGCCCGGAGTACCTATGCGAATCTCCTCAAAGGCTCCGCGTTCACGATCGCTCCCGTGCGCTAGTCAGCACCCGACGGAGTACCTATTACCACCTGGAGCTTGAGTTTCACAACCAAGACACAACATTCTCCCTTTCAGTCACTAACAGCCCATGCATCGTTGTTTGATTCTCCTTCTTTGTTCATCGAAAACTGACGATATGTGCTCGCTTTTGGAAGCGGTGAGTAATCCGTATTGCAGGTAGGGAGTCCGTTTTGATAATTTATTCCGTACCTGCGCCATGAGGCACGGCCCGGAACGCTGAATCTCAGGGTGTCGTCAGCTAAAGCCGACGCCTAGGACAGAGCACTCGATCGTCTTCCATATGGGTTTCGTACTTGGAATTCGACTTCTGGTTGTGTCAAGACGAAAAGTCACAACCAACAGACATTTCACATCTTTTGGGACCGTCGATGGCGATAGGGGAACATAAATAATAATTCCATCATGAGCTTGGCGTGGTAAAAGCTGCAACCCGCCATCGGCGATCCGGGAATCCCTCGGTCAGTCCCGGCCTGCAGAAAATTGCAGCGGGCCGAAGGTTGAGATCAAGCTATCAACTGAGAATCTCAGAGAACACTGTGTACACTTGCTTCTGTACTCCGTAAGAGGCAACGGCGATTCACGATAACGACAATGTGTGCTGTATTTCGTAGGCGTCAGGAACAGGCGCCCTGACAGGATTGTGTTCCGTACCAGGCCTCGGCAAGTTGGTGCGGCTCTATTCCGTATACCATCGTAGGTAGCATTCCGTGGTGCCAGTCCGGTTAGCCACAGGCCGTTGAACAGCACTTCAGCTTGGTATTCCGTACGGGAGCATGAAACGGCACACCTTCACCACCGTCTGAAGAGCTGCCACAGATCAATGCAGTTTCTTGAGGCCGTGTTGAGTCTTGACCCATCAGAATCCGGCATAACATGGCAAGCATCTGGGAGTGCTCCGGTAAACATTGCCCTACTGGGCTCTTTGTTGGTCAACGGTAATTCGTGAAGCAGGTCCGTGAATTTTAGGCTAAATAGAACTCAACAGCTTTTCCAGGCACGTGGGTCATATGTACCTCTATGCGATGCAGCTCGGAAGAGCGACAGCATTGTCTTAACTTAGGTTTAAGTAAGAGCATGTAAGGCTGATTCTTTTGCCCCTGGATTGAGCTGCATTGATACCTATTCTTGCGCAGTTAATCGTCTCGGCTTCCGTACAAAGAGACGATCAAGTCTGTTGTTGCTGTGACGAGTCTGGAACCACGTAGATACGCAAGTACGGTAGGCCGGGGAGCCGACGTCCAATACCAGAAGCACATGTCATTGACCCGGATTTACACAAAGAATGATAACAACAATAGCAAGACCAAAAACAGAAACTCTGGTTCAGGGAACGGACGAGATAGTAAGTAGTCGTCCGAATTTATCATTCCATGTGTAATTGATTGGAGATGGAATCACGATGAAGATAGAAACGATTTGTAATGAGGCAGAGGGCTGAGTAAGAAGAGCAGGAGTACCTAGCTGGCCTACTACCGCCTGCTAGTAGCTTCAGACAGCGAGGCGTGCCTACCTAATCCGTGCATCACGACGTATAGAGTTGGCTTCATGACGTAAATCTTGCTTGGATCAGTCTCGTGCGACCAACATGAGGCAATGTCGCCGTGATGAAAAGCAAAGTATGTACCTCCCGGCCTGCCTGGACTTTTACTGGAGGTGAAGGAACACGCCTAGCACCGCTGCCGAGATCGCCTGGCTGCACGTATAGCAGGTCAAGGGAGTACCTGGCGATATGTCACCGTACATGGAAGGAAGACTCTGTCGACTCGCTCCCGGTCTTGTTGAGAAAGTGGGTACGATCATGTAAGAGCTTACCCCACCTCCCGCTTCCCAGACTCCCCTCGTTAACCCAGAACAGCAGCCCATAACTTTTCGCTCTGCCTTCTTCTACGCAGTCCTGAACTTTCTTTCTTCCTCTCTCTCCTCCTCCTCCTCCATCTTCCTTGAGAATCACTTAGAGAAGAAAGGTCATTTTCAAAATCTGCAATCATGGGATACACAGAGCAGGACTGGCTTGCCATTAACACCATCCGCATCCTTGCGGTAAGCTCCCCGCCATGTTCATGTCCATGCTCGGCTTCGTGCCTTGCTTTTCGCTCTCTCTCTTTCTCTGTCTTGCTTCCTCTCTTGCCACCTCGTCTGCCTTGTCGGCGTCGAATGGCAACGAGGGCAATTCTCTCATAAATCCGTTCTCAATTGCCCATCCAAACCCAGGGCTTACTGACATGATTTCTGCTACCAGGCTGATGCGACCGCTCATGCCAACTCCGGTCACCCCGGTGCGCCCATGTTAGTACCAACTCGATGATGCCTTCACTACACATAAACAGCAATAGCTTACAAGCAAAATAGGGGCATGGCGCCCATTGCCCACGTCCTCTTCAACAAGTTCATGAAGTTCAACCCCAAGAACCCCGATTGGCTCAACCGCGACCGTTTCGTCCTCTCGTGAGTCTGCGCATCCAGTTGTAGGCCCATGGCCACTGTTGACCATCATATGCAGCAACGGCCACGGCTGCATGCTCCAATATGCCCTCCTCCACCTCTTCGGCTATGCCGTCACTATGGATGACCTCAAGGCCTTCCGCGTATGTTTTCACCCTTGGCTTCTTATGCTACTTTGCCGTTCGAGGTGCATTCAATTTTAACAGCACTGACCCAAAATACAGAGCATTGACAGCATCACTGCCGGTCACCCCGAGTCCCACGACACCCCCGGTGTTGAGGTGACCACTGGCCCTCTTGGTCAGGGTATTTCCAACGCTGTCGGTCTCGCCATTGCTGAGGCTCAGACCGCTGCCAACTTCAACAAGGATGGCTTCAAGATCATCGACAACTACACATACTGCTTCCTCGGTGATGGATGCTTGATGGAGGGTGTCTCTTCGGAGGCCTGCTCCCTCGCTGGTCACCTCCAGCTCGGCAACCTCATTGCCATCTGGGACGACAACCACATCACCATTGACGGTGACACCAACGTTGCCTTCACTGAGGACGTCGTCAAGCGATACGAGTCCTACGGCTGGCACGTCATCTACGTCGAGGACGGCAACAGCGACCTCGAGGGTATGGAGCGTGCTATCCGGGAAGCCCAGGCTGTCAAGAACAAGCCCACTCTGATCAGACTCAAGACCACCATTGGTTACGGTTCCGTCAACCAGGGCACCCACAGTGTCCACGGTGCTGCCCTCAAGGCTGACGACATCAAGCAGCTCAAGTCCAAGTTCGGCTTCAACCCCGAGGAGAGCTTCGCTGTTCCTCAGGAGGTCTACGACCTGTACGGTAAGCACGCCGCTGAGGGTGCTGCCGCCGAGGAGGCCTGGAACGCCCTTTTCGCCAAGTACGCTGCTCAGTACAAGACTGAGGCCGACGACCTCACCCGTCGTCTCAAGAAGGACCTCCCCGAAGGATGGGAGAAGCACCTCCCTGTCTACACCCCTAACGACCCTGCCATCGCTTCCCGAAAGCTCTCTGAGACTGTCCTCTCCAAGATTGAGGCTGTCCTTCCCGAGCTCATCGGTGGATCTGCTGATCTGACTGGCTCTAACTTGACCCGATGGAAGAGCGCCAACGACTTCCAGCCCCCTGCCACCGGCCTCGGTGACTACTCTGGCCGCTACATTCGCTACGGTGTCCGTGAGCACGGTATGGGTGCCATCATGAACGGTATTGCTGCTTACGGTGTCCACATTCCCTTCGGCGGTACTTTCTTGAACTTCGTGTCCTACGCCGCTGGTGCCGTTCGTCTGTCCGCTCTGTCTCAGGAGCGCCTCATCTGGGTTGCTACCCACGACTCCATCGGTCTGGGTGAGGACGGTCCCACTCACCAGCCCATTGAGACCCTCGCCCACTTCCGTGCTCTCCCCAACTGCATGGTCTGGCGCCCTGCTGACGGTAACGAGACCTCCGCTGCCTACTACGTTGCTTTGACCTCCAAGCACACCCCCAGCATCATTGCTCTCTCCCGCCAGAACCTTCCCCAGTTGGAGGCTTCTACCATTGAGAAGGGTATCAAGGGTGGTTACGTCGCCCACGAGGTTGAGGGTGCCCAGGTCACCCTCGTCTCCACCGGTTCTGAAGTCTGCATCTGCATTGACGCTGCCAAGTTCTTGGCTGAGAAGCACAACATCAAGGCTCGCGTCGTCTCCATTCCTTGCTTCGAGGTCTTCGACGCCCAGTCCAAGGAGTACAGACTCAGCGTGCTCCCTGACGGTATTCCTTCCATGTCTGTTGAGGTCATGAGCACCATGGGTTGGGAGAGATACACCCACGAGCAGTTCGGTCTTAACAGATTCGGTGCCTCTGGTGCCTACAAGGATGTTTACAAGGCAAGTCCAACTCTTCTAATTTGTCCGTCATTACCTTCCTACTAACAACTAGAATAGAAGTTCGAGTTCACCACCGAGGGTGTCGCCAAGCGCGCCATCGCCACCATTGACTTCTGGAAGGATGTTCCCAACATCCGCTCGCCCATCAACCGTGCTTTCCAGCAGATCATTTAAACAAAAAAGGGTAGAGGCGATTCGGATTTTTGGTAGAAACAGGTCATGATGTTCTAGAGATACCGCACATAGTACTACAAGACGTACAAGAACATGTGTTTATAGATTAAGGAAGTCAAAACAAAATGAAAAAAAAAGTTAATATTCCAAAGGACTCATGCCTGGTGAGGTCTTGATCTGCTAGTTACAGTAGGACATGGGACCTTCAATGCCATTGCAATCTTCTAGTTTGATAATGGATTTCTCGATCCTACACACTCATCAGCCCCGGAGAGTAATGACAGGCAATATTCTTCGGCCTGTCCCCTTTTATGTGTGCATGCCACATGCGCGCATATCTGCACTACCCTAAAACATGCCGCTTTCGTGTAAGTGACAACAGCAGAGTAACAGTAGACAGCTGTAGTACGGAAAAGTGATGCGCGACTAGATCCTGGAACGTTTTCGCTTTTCATCACAAGGGAACGGCGGCGATATCTCCGAGTTTCGATCTCTCGTCTTGAGAAACGGACATAGGCTATGATAGCCAGACGGAGGACATGATAGATATGCGAAGCGCTGGTATAGGTAAATGCGTAGAGGATTTATGGATGTTTGTTTCGTCTTCCCTTCTCCTCTCTCACACTTTCTCGGCCTTCGCCTCCGATATCGTCCTCGTCTTTGTTCCGGTTTCGCTGGGGTCCCGGTCTTAGCTCCGATGGATCGGAGTTTGCGCGCATAGTATGTATGCCCTCCTGGATCGGCTATAACTCATATCCTGGGTTTTGTAGATAGATAATGGACCTAATGAACCGTTGATTCTCAATTGCGAGTTCAGTCGGCGCCGCCTCGTCGGCCCTTGTTCGCAGTCGCAGTCGCAGGCGCCGCGTCTTGCGGCGTCTGCATGAGTTCCGTCCAGCGGTGCTGGATCTCGCGACCCACGCGCTCCAATCTCACGGCCGCGCGCCGCGCCTCCGGCGTCTCGTCCGGTGTCGCGGCGACTACGATGCCGACGAGCATGGGCGCAGCATCGGGGTCGTCGGCTTCGGATTCGGAATCTGACGTTGTCTCGCTGTTATTGCTTTCGCGGGATAAGGGTCTTTCGTGCGAGTTTTCGTCGTTGATGTAGATTGCTGGTGTGGTGGTTTGCGGTTGCGGGTCGGAGTTGACGCCGTTACCGGCGCGACGCTGTGCCGGTGTGGAGGTTGTGGGCGGACTGAGGAAGGTTTGTAAAAGGAGCGGCCCGTCGTCGTTGTGCTCGACCATTATGCGCTGGGGGATGCCGAGGTTGAGACGGGTGGCGGACTCGTGGGCGTTGAGGGCCGTGTTGGAGAGGGCGGTTAGGAGGTGTTGGTGTTGGGGTGTGTGGGCGGAGGTTATTAGGGGGGCGAGGGCGCGGTCGGTTAGGTGGAGGGCGAGGGAGGGGTGTTGGGAGGGGAGGTTTGCCATTTTTGTTTTCTCTTTCTAGAATTATGACGGTACTTGTGAATGTAACTTGTTTTTTTTGGTGGTAATTTTGGTGTGTGAATGTCAGATGATGTGTTGTTTTTCAGAGGAAGAATTGTTGGTAGGCTAAGGTCGGTGATGGTGGTTCAGGTCAGGGTGTGGGAGTGAGATGTGAGGGATTGATTGGTTGCCTGGGTCTCCCGATAGCGCTATTGTCCGGACCGCAGGCTTGGTACGACTGGATGTTTTTCTTTCGGGACTAGCGACCTCCTTGGTAACGACCTAACGAGATTAGGTAGGTAGGATGGGTAGATCGTGTGCCGGTGCCTCGGTGCTGTCACTTGCTTGTGGACGGTTTGCACGCGGTTGAGGTGTGATGGGGGACTGGATTGCGAAATCAACAGTCAAATGGCGACAATGAGCAGAGAACGAATGGCGGTTGTGAGTGAACGGACCCGTGATATTGCGGCTGTTTGGCACTGTGGCATCGACAAAGCAGGTGCAGAATTGTCATGTAACCTGCCCACCATTTCAAGCATGCACGACCTGCAACCTGCAGCGATGCCGCGCATTCCTTGCTTAGCCCGTTCTGACCTATAGGCGTCGCTCCCGCTAAGCAATGACGCAGCCGGCGGGGAGGCCGCGCTTTCCAACCAGCATATCTGCGGCAGATCGTCCCTGCACCTGATCATAACATATTATAGGTACGGAGTACATTTGCCCTCACGGCCTTTATTTTCCTTACCTATCATTTGTCAACTCGACTCTTCTCGTCTCATCTAACAAACAGAACCAAGAGCACCGAAACCAAGAAACTATTCCTCACTAGGCAGACTTTCTTGGATGCTCAGGCGACACCCTCACCTAGTGCATACCAAACTGCGCATGTGCTATCACCTGCCCATCTCCTGAGAGAGAAAAGAACGCGCACATCCCGATTTAGTAGTCGTCTGCAGTCAGCAATTATGTTGACGCCCATCGTCAAAGCGCGCCTTTAGGAAGAAGCCCGCACGAAGAAGAGCACTGGCGGAGCCATGCCGGGCACACCCACACCGCCAGCGCGCCGTACCCAGCGGTCGGTTCGCGGGGTAAGTTGCCCTTTTTGTTGTCTGAGGTTGTCAGCATGGAATCCTTTGAGGGAACCCCCTTCTGCTGGCTTATCTTTCCTTTATGTCTTTTTTACAGGGTCGCAGTTGCTGACATGATGGCTTCGCGACGACAGGCATTGCGAAATGGCACCTGGATTGTGCCGAACACGGGCGAGCGAACGAGACGCCAATTTACCCTCCGGAATCCGAGTATCGACGGTCCGAGCGAAGATAACCACACGCACTCCCTCGTCGCAGACGGCACCTGGAAGGGCAAGCTCTATGAACTATGGCATATTCTCGCTGTCGTCTTACAACGGCTATGGGCATGGCTCCAGTCGCCGAAGGGGAGGGGGGTTATCAAGTGCTCGCTGGCATACCTGCTGGCGAGCTTGGGCACGTTCTGGCCCCCCGCCGCGGATTTCCTAGGACCTATGGACGGCAAGCATATCGTTGCGACCATCGTTACATACTTCCACCCTGCTAGATCGGCCGGTTCCCAGATCGAGGCTGTGACGATCTCCATCATCGCTGTCTGCTATTCCATGATTGTAGGAATGTGCTCAATGGCCACCTCGGTACTTTTCGGCGACGTCTTGGAGCTCGAAGGGTTCTCGTATGCCCTGATCCTCATTCTCTACATCGGCTGTGGCCTCGGATTCGTTGGATGGGTCAAGCAGAGGCTCAACAACCCCCTAGTGAGCGTCGGCGCAAGTATTGCGTCCATCGGTATCATCACCATCATTACGAAGGAAGGCTCTGTTCATAATGCGATATTTTCAACGGACAAGGTGGTGCAGTACTTCAAGATATTGTTTATGGCCACTGTTATATCGACCTTCGTCAACCTTCTCCTGTGGCCTGTCTCGGCTCGACGCAGCCTGCGAGCTTCTATGGGCACCGCATCCATTTCTCTCGGCCAAATGCTGTCCATGATCGCGAGCGGGTTTCTGAGCGGCGTCGAGGAAGAGTTTACGTCGAAGACCTTCATGGATGCATCAGCCACTTACACTGCTACTTTGGCGCAGATGAACAAGAATGCGCGCGAGTCGAAGTATGAATACTACTTGCTTGGGCAGGAACAGATCTACCGTCACTACAAGGCAGTCTTGAAGTCTATGGAGAACCTCGCTCAATCCGTCGGTGGTTTAAGAAGTGCGGCTAATACCCAGTTCGAACTACTCAAGGAAGTATCAACTACCGGCCCGATGTCTGCCAACATACCGGCGTCGCCGAATACCAACGTGTTCTCGCATAGCTTCGGACGGTCTGTAGCATCTTCTCTAAGAAGCCCTTCTCGATTTGGACGTCTATCATCCATAGACGAGGCTCCGGATGAGAGAAGTGATCTAGAGGATGAAGTGAACACGATCCGGAGTGTGGAAACTCCTTACGAGATTCCATCGAACTTTGCACCCAACACCCCGTCGGACATATTTGAGCTATTCATCACACTGCTTGGACCGTCCATGAAGTCACTGGTTTATACGATGGCTGAAATGCTGAAGCATCCACCATTCGACGTACCGGATTCCCCTATTGAGGTCAATGAGCAGTTCAAGTACAGCTTGGGTGAAGCAGTCAGCCTGTACAATCAATCAAGGGGCAGCTCACTCCAAAAGATATACAGAACTATCGAGAGTGCAAGGTCGACTTCTGAGTCCATCCAGGCAGATTTCGAGGAGGTAGCAGCTGCATGTGGACATTTCTCGTTCAGTCTCCTGAGTTTCGCGGATGAGATGAACGGGTACCTTGATGCGCTTGAGGAGTTGAAGTATATCACGGAGCAGGGTAAACGTACATGGAACTGGCTCAAGGTGTGGAAGAAGATAAGAGCTGCGTGGCGGTCCTTCAGAACGCACGAGGACGACACCGAAAGGCACTCGTTGATGAAGCCTGTTAGACGCATGCGGCAATCACAGTTGCCGAAGGGAATGCTCAAGGTAATCAATAACCGTCGCGGTTCATTCCGATGGGACAACGCGCCACACGACGGGTTCTGGAATATGATTGTTCGACACGCATCACCAACCATATCGAAGTTCATTTGCTTTCTTGCCCGAGATGATAGTTAGTGGTTATCCCCCCCTATCTTCTCTCCATCTGCTAACAATCTCTTAGTTCGTTTCGGCCTGAAAGTTGGTATCGGTGCCACTCTGTACGCCATGTTCGCCTTTTTCCCCAGCACGATGGATTTTTACAGACACTGGCGCGGAGAATGGGGTCTCCTTTCTTTCATGATCGTCTGTTCTATGACTGTTGGCGCGTCCAATGCTACTGGTATGAGTCGTTTCACAGGCACGGTCATAGGCGCCTCATTTGTTGTGATCAACTGGTTGATTGCAGATGGCAACCCTGTCGGTTTAGCTCTTCTGGGCTGGGTCGTCTCCTTCGGTGCCTTCTACATCATGATTGATCGCGGCAGTGCGCCTTTTGGTCGCTTTGTGCTGCTCAGCTACAACGTGTCTTCCCTATACGCGTATTCCCTCTCTCAAAATGTCGAAGATGATGACGATGATGAAGGCGGTTTGCATCCAAGGATCAAGGAGATTGTTTACCACAGAGTCGCTGCCGTGACAATCGGTATTATCTGGGGTCTTATCATCTGCCGCCTCATCTGGCCGATGCCAGCACGCAAGAAGTTCAAGGAGGGTTTGGCCCTCTTATACCTACAAATGGGTCTTATTTGGAAAAGAGGGCCTCTGGCCATACTGCTCCGTGACGACGCAGCTTTCACTGGCTATATGAAGATGGGCGAACAGGCTGCGATGCAGCGGTATGCCACACAACTGCAGACTCTTCGAGTCGCAGCGAACAACGAATATGAGATGCGTGGACCCTTTCCTTTTGCGGTCTATGGCCGCATTATGGCATCGACACAACGAATACTTGATGCGTTTCACGCAATGAGCCTGGTGACTCAGAAGCATGGCCAGCTTAACGAAGGAGAGAAGGCGATCCTCAATCATACAGCTGAGGAGCGCAAACAACTCTGCACTCGTATCTGTCACGTCTTTGAAGTTCTAGCATCCAGTGTCGTGTTGGAATACCCCCTGACTGACGCGATCCCGACCGTCATCGTGATACGAGACAAACTGCTCGGCAAGATCTTCCGGTTCAGGAAAGAGCACAACGAGATAACCAGTGGAAGACCACAGCCAGCAGAGATCGCCGATAGCAATAATAATGAGACGGGCAGTATCTCGGACATGGTGATGGGCCAAGTCCCTAAGCTGGGCGACGTCACTCTCCAGGAGTCGGATTACGCGTTACTGTATGCATATGCGCTGGTTACGGGCCAGGTCGCGAAGGAGTTGAAGGTTGTGGAACGGGAATTAGAGGGCCTTTATGGCCGGTTAGATGAGGATGCTATGCTGCTGGTGTAGATGAGTGAGGTTTACGTATGAATGATATGATATGGGGTGGGCTACTATTAGGGGTGGTATTCGTGCTATTCTTAGCTAGGCGGTTTTGCTAGCTGGGTAGTTGCTATGGGGAATTGATAAATGAGTTGCAAATTCTAGGTATTTTCTTTGACTCTGGTTTTATTTTTGTGATTGTAGTCTTGTAGCCCCTGAATAACAAGGTTGTGATGTCGTAGAGTTGGTCACTTAAGGGGCTCTCTACCATGTGTGATTTCATGGATAAAATAGGAGTCGAATTGATTGAATCTGAACAGTATATACAAAGCATTTTTCAAGCAAAGAAAACCGCACTCGTACAAGAAGGTAGGTAAACAGAAAAATCCAAAGTTAAGACAGGAAAAACAAAGCCGCCTAAACGCCCAGATCTCAATGCAAGTTCTTTTCATGCTGTTCGTATTTCAGGTTTAGATTCTAAGAACCTCTGATACGTTTATTCAAAACCGGCCACGAAATAACGTCGGGTAACGAATGGAATAACGTCGAGTATTGAACGAAGAGTGAAATCAGGTATTCAAAGAAACGAAATCGAATCGAAGAGAATGAAATCAATCCTCATACCCGCCCATCTTCGCCCCAATAACACCCTCACTATGCATCGTGTTCCGTCTCCGCTTACCCACAGCCTCACGCGCCCAATCCGTCAGCGTGTACGCCCAGTGCGCAGCAACGAGGACACCGGAGAGGACATTAATCAGCTTGACGAAGAACGACAGTAAACCGTCGCGGCGCTCCTCGATGCTCAACAAAATGGGCTCGATGTCGTACTTGAAGAAGAGACCCGGTACGGTGCGTTCGCTGACGTCTTTGCTTTGCTCGGTTACGGCGTATTGGTTTGTGAAGATTGTTTTGCTGCCTGTTGTTCCGCCGGCGACGGTGTAGACGGTTGGTACGATGGACATGAAGTATTGGAAGCGGTGGAAATTGGTCGGCGCGTAGTTGATGGTGCGGTCGAGGGGGTTCACGAGGGAGGGGTAGTAGGGACCGTAGGAGAGTTCGGAGATGACGTGGGAGAAGTTGAAGGCTGGGTTTGCTGTTAGCAAGTTTCTGGGAATGGAAGTGGTGATAAGGTGGACTTACCGGTGTGCGACAGGTGTTCGGTGTACGCCTCGGAGTATCCGTGACCACGTGCAGTGATGTGGAAGTCACCCTGGACTCTGTTCAAATCCAGCGAGCCGTAAATGCGACAGCTATCGGCGGGTTTACCGCGAGCAATACGGGGCGTCTTAGCCCAACGGGCCTTCTTGCGACTGAGCGAAACGATATCATGGACATGTTCCTCGCCAAAACCCTCCTCATGCCAGCCCGCGCCGGTATCGGTTCTGCCCTCGCCATCATGACCCAATCTGTGCACACCACTGTGATCAACCCATTGTCTCCACGTCGTCGGGTCCTCCTTGAGTCGCGAAGCAGCCAGGATGCGGTCTCCGGCGGCATCTTGTACGTTCACGTGCAAGTCCGTGCAGGCCATGCGCACGACGATGTCGAGATTGATCTGCAGCTCGTGTCCGATGCCCTTCTCGACGCTGAACGTGTGGTCCTCCTCGCCGGCCCACCACCGCGATAGCTCGGACCAGAAGAGCACGGCTGATACGATGATCATGACGATGGTCCATTTTCCACCGCCGGATGTGCGCGTTACGTATTGGGGCTTCGCCTTGGCTGTGGAGAGGAGTTAGCTTGCTTGCGCCGAGGTTGGAGACGAAAGTAGGACGTACGAAAGGCATCGAAGGCGCGCACGAAGTTGCTGGGCTCGGGCTCGTCATGGCGATCGTAGAGCCCCTTCTCGTCGTAGCCGTTCATCATGGCGTCTCCTCCTCGGTGGTTAAATCTCGATGCTCGGCGACATACAAGGGGTGGGACTCAAATCGCGAACCAACCCCTAGCGAGTCTGTTGTTTCCCCCGATTGGAAAATGAAATAGCAATGAGCGCCTTGGGCTTTAGGAGTGAAGGGCGACGCGGTCTAGCGCAGCATTTGGGGAGTTTTTGTCCAATTGCGAAGAAATAAAATAGAAACTTTGAAGATCGCGACTTGTCAGGAGATTGTGAGGATGAAGCAAGGGAGGAGGGTGTAGGTAGTGAGTACTTGCGTTACTATGGGGGCACACGCAGAAATCGAAGTACCTAGTTGCGCATGAGGACAGCTTTTCTTATTCGGCCTACGGGATGGTCGAACGAACCGAGACTCTTTCCGTGCTTGCTGCATGGGTTCCCCAGGTGGGACGCAGGATGCCAGGTGATGTCGGGTGGCGCTAGAACCCTATTTTTATTTGTTACGTAATAATGACCTGCATTTAGACCTTAACATGCCTCGTAACTGCTGCCGTTATCGACTTCATGCCGTCGAAACCTGTTCTCTTCGAGTCGTGCTTGACGTTTCTGATTTCTGTTTATCCTACAAGGCAACTACTATGGAAATGATGGGCATCATCGATATTTCATTCCAATGAAGTCTTCATTCTTACATCTCCAGCTGCTTCTCTAAAAACTTTGCTCTCATTCTTACATCCGTTCGTTTGACTTCATAAGCTCATCCTCCTAATTCCGGTCTCGTTGCTACCGGCAACCTCCCCATTCTGCTTAATTCCTGTACTATCGCCGAAGTACACTGGCTAGAAGTATAGATCATGTTGTTTGCTACCCGCCTCGCCACCTGTCTCTCTCTCCCTATGCTCTGCACGAACGCCGAGGTCCTCACGGACTTCGACTCCTGAGGGGATGCTTCTGCCCCTATCTCATCCAGCCGTCGCAGCCAGAAAAACCACCGCTGTGTGCTGAAACCATTGGGCACGGGCTGGATACCGGCTGCTATAGCCAATGGCCCCAACTGGGCTATCTCTTCTGGCACCGCCATCCCGAGTCCCGTGACTGTGAGGCCATCGCCTTCCTCGCATAGTTGTGCGATCCTACCGCCAGCCCGCATAAGCCATACATTGACTGAAAGCAGTAGATCTGATATTGTGAGCATATCGATTGTTCTTCCGAGATTCTCGCTCTCTTCACTTCCTGGCTCGGGATTATCCTGGACCAAGTTTCGTTGAGTTTCCAATGTATCGCGTAGGACGAGGAGTGCGATACGGCACAGCCCATATGACCAGGGTGCTGAGCTAGCCGACACCAGGGATGCCCAGAAGGAGCTTATTCTTACTCGTTGGCTGCGGCCCATCGTTGCGCAGTCTTGAATCCAATAGTTTGTCATGTCGGGCACGAGAAAAGGCATATCGCGCCAGATGTACTGCGTTAGGAGGTGAGCCCCGTCGCGGACGATGACGGAGGCGTATTCCGTCTCTATGACACCGTTGGCTCCCATTACGGTCCGTGCCAGCAAGCCTCGGTGGGAAGTTTCGATGAGTTGGAGGATCACCGGAGCGATCAAGTTTTCCGGGCAGTACTTTGCGGTCACGTAGTACAGATGCCACAAGTTCTGCAGCTGGAACGTCCAGCCGCCGCTGAAGTCGACATGTGGCTCTGTGACGAAACGTGAGGATAGGTGTGAGATGGTGGTGCTTGCAGTCGCCAGGAGACCTCGCATGTCCCCGGCTCGTGCGCGGACTTCGTCATTTATCCGCATATGAGCAAAAGCATCGGCATAGCATTCCAGCGTCTCGTCATCGATTGCCGGTTCCGGGGGCACCATGGCTGCCACCCTTCTTGTGGGACTGCTGTTGCTGCTGCCCGGTGCGTACATTGTCGCTCACAGATGTGGTCAACTCCCTATCACGTGAGTCGAAAGCTGGTTGACAAATGAGGAGTTGAATGTGTTGTTCCTCCAATGAGAGGTGAAAGGTGACGGGATGAAGTGTTGAGGGAGTCTATATGGTTTGATGGTATCGAAGGTCCGAAGCAGAAACACGATGAAGGGCTCCAGGTTTTATCTACCACCTAGCCCTGAGCACAGCCGACTCATGTCATCTTGAACCGGAGCATACTGACGCTATTCTCGACACCCTGGGCAGCAGCAAAGGATCCAAATTTTCTCATCATGGAAAGTATCGATATCAGTTTGGCTTAATAGTTCGAAGAGGAATATCCCGCCATGCGACCCTGCAGAGGGATTTCGGGTCTAAAAAAAGCGAAGAGGAAAATAAGCTGATGAGTGATATGACTACCTACTCCGGTGGCAGCCTTATGGCAGGGTAATTCCATCGGCCCCGTTTGGCAAACGGTCAACCCGATCATGTCCGGGAAGGAAATCACCGCCGATGGGAGAAAATGAAAATACGAGTATTCCGTACAGTATGAAGTGAGTAATCCGTTAATCGTGCCGACTTGCTAACGACCTTCAATGCAGGCCGGCCCCGCGATTCATGCACGTTCGCGCAGGACATATTGCACGGTACGAGATACTTGTGCTAGTGCTGTCCAGTAGCGCCAGCACCCCATGTGGCCGTACTGGGATGGGATGGAGATGACCTCATGCTCTGATAGCCTAAGTCTGCCGCGGTCGGGGTAACTTGGCTTTCTTCTTAGTCAACCCGCAAGACCTTGGGTCGTTTCTGCAGAATTTTCTTCCCAGGTCAACCTCGAAAGGATGCTCATGCCCCAAGTCATGAGCTGGCTGAGCAAATTTTTCAGCGATAGGCGTCAAGCAGGCGACATGTGCCTTAAAGTTGCGACCCTAAAGTGCACTAGAGGCGTCTCCGCCGCCTAGTTCCAGTCTATTAGGCGCAGTACGTCCGGCCCGCCGCCAGACTCCTCTTAACCCAGCGGCCCGCGATGGACTAACAACGCTGGTCCGGAAAACTACCGGTATTTCGTACAGAGAGGACCCACTGATGGTTCAGCCTTTCCCTCGGAAATGCGGAATGGAATTGAATCTCACGTTTCCGTGATCATGAAAATTTTCAGTGTCTCCTGCCCACGGAATGTCTGGCACGGAGTCGACAACCAGCAGTCAGCAGTCAGCACTGGTTCGTGAGAGGTATGTAGCTCATGATTAGCTGTCGAGCCTAGCCATGCGCATTCACTCCCATAACTACCTCCCATAGCTACCTACCGCAAGCGTCCAAGGCACAGCTAATAGTTTGATAATCTGCTTACACCTACGAAATATCGATCGACTTCCTCTCTACTACATAAGTATGTCATCGCGCTGCACCTTGTTCACGTGTGCATTGCCCAGTAGGATTCTCAAGCGGAACGCTTCAATGCTACCCTACAACCTCGCGGCGCTCCCATTGGCTCGATGAACCCCCAGGGTGACATGACGGACCGTTGCGACAAACACTGATATGACCGAAAGCAGACATGTCAACATCTACACAGGCTTAGTGCCTTGAAGCTATCTAACGTCGTGGCTAGAACCTCTGGCGCGAACCTATTTATATGGGCCTGCGTTGACAAGCGTTGTTAGGCCCCCCTCGAAATAGGACCGGCCGATCGGCTGTTCCGGCTGTGGGCGCAGTTCCGTATACTCGGAACCATACCGATTCTCGGTTCCAGACGTGATTCCGGGGTATAGGTAAGGAGTGCACAGCACGCCGCGTGCCGAGACTACACCGAAGAGGTACAGCTGCATGCAGGTTTATATGACTCGGTACCTGCACTAGCCTGCCTGATGATCATGTCCCATGAAGATTTCACCAACAGCGGCCAGTCCCCATTGAGGAGAAATGGGGATTGATGGGGTTGAGCCTGGTGTTGGTTATCTTCAGGGTCGCAGACTGCAACGTTTCAATGTTACCCTATGTCGTCTGCGGAGGATTCCGTGATGATACGCACGTCTTAGTAGGGGAGGTGAAGACCGCTCGAGGCTATTTACCTCATTGCTCACCTCTGGCAATCCTTCCTGCTACACCGGTGTAGTCCAAGGATTCATATCTTATACTCTTGCTGTGTCAGCCGAGGCAGCCTGCTTATCAGATCAGAACATTCGACCTCCGGTTGCTTCGCCCCCTTTACGAAATACATCGCTAGTCGCCGTGTGATATCAGATGAATACGGCGTGTTTTGCCTATCTCCCGTTCTCCTGTCTTCATCGACTTACAACCTCTATACTACCTACTACAACTCCCCTATTCTCCCATCAATCTAGCCAAGTTTAAGTCAAAACTTTATTCGCCCTGACCGGCGCCCAGCCTAGCTAAAGATGGCTATATCTCCGCCCTCGTGTCGACCGCGCTCCGGCGTCTGGTGGCAGATCCCGATGTTAGTTACGTTAGGTGACCACCGATTGGTAACCTAACTTCACGCGGGCTCAGCGGGCTCAGCAAGCGCAAGCGTTCGCGCGACTGTCGCCTTCTGCTAGGCTCGGGAGAATTACTGCTTTCGTTATAAGGCAAAAGGAAGAGAAAAACTTAGCCGCGTGAAAATTGTTTTGCATTGGTTTGAAGAGGGCTACCTACCTATCCCTCATGTCAACCATCATCATGGGGTCTTGGCGAAATATTGTTTGAGAAATCAGAAAAAGACTAACGTTTGAAACTTTCCTATATATACATACCAGAACCACATGCAAACACCATCTATCCGGGACCCCATGCATGCTTGACTCTTTCCCCCTGATGAAAATCTCGACTCGACAAGACTCGACTCTCATCCAATCTTTCCCCGCACCCCCCCTTTGTTTGTCAGCACTTCGTTTCGTTTCGTTTCGTCCGTCTCGTTCGGTGAAGCGGAGCACGGTGACATGCGACACACCTCCAACTCCAACTACTAATTCCCCCTCCTTCCAAAAGGTCCCCGCTGATTCCCCCCCTTCCTGTCAAGCGGGATCGGCGGGATTGTGGATTAGGAGCTCAGCTGTCATGTTTAGAGTCTGGATGGGGTATCTGTCACCACACCGTCATCGTCTCCTCATTCCCTACGACGGACCGATAAAGATACTTGCACATCGCGTCTATTAGGTAGGTAGGTAGGTGTCTGCCCACCCCAGACGGACGGGGGGATCTAGAACTTAAGATAAGCGTGACACGGGATGCGAATAATGACGAAGAGTAGGTAAGTAAGTGGTTCGATATTAAACTTGATTGATTGATAGTATGATGATTACTATAACATAGGACCCCCACTCAAGAACAGGCGTGCAAAGTTGAACCAGAGGTGTTATACTCTAGTTCACTGCCCTGACAAAACTTTGCAACGATTCAAACCCCTTAATGACTGACTGACTGACTGACTGTCTTTACTCAAGCACCAGTCCCCTTAGGTAAAAGCCTGAACTATGCACGGTCAATGCAGCTCGCTGTCCCAGGACATCCCATCCATCTTGTCAAGAGTAGGTATGAGCCCACGCCCTTATTCTCAAAGGACACAAGGGCCCATTGTATTCGCAAAATCCGCACCCAGCCCAGTCCAGCCCAGCCCAGTCCAGCCAAAGACGCATACGGAATGCATCCCATGAGTCTCGACAGGAACATGAATCGCAATCGGAGTCGTTCCGAGAGAATAAGGCCATTCCTCCCATCAAATCCGGTGGCAGTGCCGGTAGTGCTGGTAGTACCAGAGCCACCACAGCCATCATCGCTGCCATCTGCGCCGTCTGCCAAAGCTGCAAGACAGGGATCTGTGACCGTGAGTGCCATCTGTGCCGTCTGCCAAAGCGGCAAGGTAGGGATCTGTGAAGGAGAGCAAGGTACACGGATCAACTCGACAACATCCCACAAAGATGTCAGCGCATTGATAGACGAAACGGCGACGGCAGGTCCTTGGGGACACTTCATCGATACCCTCCAAGTAGGGGGGGATCGACAGTGTGCTCTGTTCGGATGTGTGGCAAAGGACACGACCTCTGTTGTCGGTGCATTGCGATGAGAATATGGCGTATTTATATAACAAGCTCGTTCGAGGAACTTGTTTCTGCGGGATAGCGAATACCCCTTGGCGAGACTTACATCGATACCCCCAAACAGGGGGGATCGATGAGTGCCAAGGGGCCCGTGGGACAACATCGAAGTCTTTCGCCACAGTTCCCCATGCGGGAACATGGTCTGCCAAGAGCCAATTAAGCTCACGGCATGGTCCGAACTACCCGTATATAACTTCGTAGGCCGATTTCATCAGAGCTACCTCTTTAGGTAGTCTGAAAACTCCTTGCCCACCTCGAGTTAGGCAGAGGCACGGCGTAGCGAACACGAAGGAAGCCAGTGCAGAACTCGCAAGACCTTTGCAGGGTCGCCAAACAAGCAAGCAGCTTGTTTGGAAAACGTGCAAAGGCCCACCGATCAAACACAGTGAAGCGGGTGAAAGGATGCAATGGGGAAGAAACCGAACACAGTCCTCAAGTGAAGCTCACTCTGGGACGCGTTGAGGAAGGGTTGAGGAAGCCATGACACGCAAACCCCGCAGGAAACGCTGCAGTTTCGCCAAACAAGAAAGCAGCTTGTTTGGTAGACGTGCGAAGGTCCCCGCATGAACGGGGATGCTTTCGAGAAGCTGGTCGATGTGTTACCATTCTGGCCATTCTGGGCATTCTGCTTGGAGTTCTTCTTCTCGGGCTCCTTCTCGGGCTCCTTCTCCCGGGGATGTCGATGAAGGTCATGGTCGGGGCGCGTGGATGGACAACCTCGACGATAAGCTTCGTCTTCGAGAAGGGGCATTTGGCCATTCTGGGCATTCTGCTTGGAGTTCTTCTTCTCGGGCTCCTTCTCCCGGGGATGTCGATGAATGTCATGGTCGGGGCGCGGTGATGGACAACCTCGACGATCAGTTTCGTCTTCGAGAAGGGGCATTTGGCCATTCTAGGCATTCCGCTTGGAGTTCTTCTTCTCGGGGCCCCTTCTCCTAGCTTGATGGTGAGCTTTGCGCTTTTTAGGTTAGTGAGAATATATATTTGCAGATTCACCAAACAAGCAAGCAGCTTGTTCAATGAGCCTCCACCGAATCGCAGTCGGGAACGGACCGGCTCTCATAGGAGCAGGTCGATAAGCTTGTCATCAAGCGTGATGACTGGCTTGGCGCCGTCGAGGTCTGCGCGCACAGACATTTGCAGATTCACCAAACAAGCAAGCAACTTGTTTGGAAAACCTGCAAGGTCCACACATGAACGGGCAGGCTCTCATAGGAGCAGGTCGATGAGCTTGTCGTCAAGCGTGATGACTAGCTTGGCGCCGCCGAGGTTGACGCGAACAGGCGTGTTCACCAAACAAGCAAGCGGCTTGTTTGGAAAACCTGCAAGGTCCACACATAAACGGGCAGGCTCTCTAGGGACTCTAGGAGCAGGTCAATCAGCTTGTCGTCAAGCTTGGTGACGGGCTTGGCGCTGTCGAGGTCGAGGTCGGCGCGAATAGGCGTGTTCACCAAACAAACAAGCGGCTTGTTTGGTTTCTGGGGCGGTTGTTCAAGGACGTTGTCCCGTGCTTCTGTCTTGCTGATGTTAGCGAATGTGCCGCCATTCACGGTAACTTTGGCCACTCACAATTATATAGACGCATCGTGTTCCCGCCCGGCAGTGCTCCACACCGGGACCCTCTGGAGTGCCCGAAGACGATGAATGGGAAATGCTTTGTATGAATGAATGGGAGTTATATATACGACGCCATGTTAATCATTTGGGCGGTGATTGACGTGACGAAGTTGTCGTCTTTGGGAAGTCGGGAGGATGGTGGTGTAGCTCGGTGGGTTCGATGTGTTGTGGAGGTTGAAGGAAGAAAGATGGTTCGGTGGAATTGATCAACAGAAATTTCGAGTTATAGTCCGAGACGCGCCTCGGGTGCACTAAACATCGTTCCTTCCGTCATTACCAGGTAGGTACGGAGAAGGTGCACCGTGCACGACTTCCATTTGGGAGCGAGTAGGGCAGTCGAGGAAGGAACGGGCGAGCAAGTAAAGGCAGCAACGGTTTGTTACCTCGGGTGCACATGAAGCCCACGCGGAATGTTTTTGGTCCTGTAGGTAGGATTCTGCGCTGCCACCGACGCGGGCACGCCTTAGGACCGCTTAATGGTAAAAGGCAAGACAATAAATGAAATCATCGTCATCGTCGTTGTCGTGCCGGCCGCTGTTAACTCCGACACTTGCGGCGCGCAACTGGCTCCATTGAAGTGAAGTGGTAGCTCGGTCGGTTGGATGTGATGTTGATGTAGAAGGGAAAAAGTGCTCGGTGCGTTTGGTCTCCAGAAAATTCAAGCTATAGTCCCTAACGTCCTCCGAACGTAAACAATAGAGCTCGTTCCTTCCCACGTCGTAGATACGAAGTCCGTGCACGACTTCCTCGTCCGCGCACCGAGGGCTGTTCGTTAACTCCGGCACTGCGGCGAGCGACTAGCGACCGTTCAAGCCTAACGCACCTGCAACCGTTGCGAAGATGCCCGCACAGTGTGTAATGCGTACCCCACAATCGTTACCAAGTTCGCGACTTCCTTTCCTAATGCCCCCCACCAAAACACGGGAAACCCCACACTGAAGAAAGAGAAAGTGGTCCGCGTCCCGGGCAGGATTGATCATCGATCTGCCCTCATTCGGCGAGACAGAACTGGATCGACCCTTTGCCCAATGTCGAGTGATCTTCGAGGACGGTCACATTCTCGCTCCGAATATCCCCACGAGACTTGCGAGCCTGCCTACACGTCGACTCCACCTCTGTATTCTCCATTCGCAGCAATCCCGAGGTCCCCCCAAGTTCCATAAACAAAACACCCTACATACGTCAGAGCCCCGGCCGTTCTGTGGGGTTGTCGTGAATCTCCGGGTTCGAATTGAAGATTCCGGTTCTGCACTCCGCCTCTATCTACTCGTCCCTCCTCGTATTATCTTGGGTCTCTTTTCTTTTCTTCTCGGCGTAATCAAGATGCACGGACATGCAAGTTGTTTCTGCCTGGTTATAATGAGTCTCTTTTTCGCGAGCTACGAGAGTGAATACTACACTTGCTGTCCAGACAAGAAGACGCTAAGATGCATCCGTTCGGGAACCATCGTCAAGTGATTCCCGTCTCGAGCCTCCAGCCTGCCTCGAGGGGTCGCTCCAACTTGTGACAGACGATAGCCTGCTTGCTCGTGTTTGCTGTGACAATGACACCCAACAGAACACCCGTTTAATCCTCGGCCGAGGTCGCGTGGTACAGCGGGTTGCTAATAGGTAATAGGGTCCAGCAGAGACTGGCATATGCGGTTTCTCCTTGCCCACGAGCCTCACTCCTACCCTTCTTTCTGTTCGAGGGTCCGCGTCTCAGCTCGCAAGCAGGCAAGACATGATCCCCGTGCCAAGTCGTCCGCGCACCATCGCAACGCACATGGCATAACCCTCCTCTCCGACTAGGTAGGTCGTTAGCGTTGTAGCGCTGGGTCTCTTTCTGGTTGCCTTCCTGGTGCCTTGGACGCCTTGTCTCCCCTTTTTTGGAAGATAAATACGCTCGGACAGGCACAGGTCATTTCATATCCTCCAAGAAAACAGATCAAACAAGCAAGCAAGCAATACTGTCGCCATGGTGGTGGGAACGCTGTACACGGAGATCGTCCTCGACGAGCCTGGCAAGGTCCATCGGGGACCCCATGATCCGGTCCTGGGACATGTCAACATCACTTACATCCCAAAGCAAAAAAGCAACACCGCTGCGGAACTTTTCGGTCCCCTCAGCGTCTCTGTCATTTTGCACGGACGTGCAAAGACCAAGATCAGTAACAGCCGGGACCCAAGCAGCGTGTCTCGCGGGCGGGCGCCTCTGATCTCGAAAGCGGTGGTTTTATACGATGATCCCATCAAGCTGCAGTCGGGCGACACCACGACTCTTCCCTTCAGCGTGACTTTTCCCGAGTTCGTGAATGCCAAGGGCAAGGATCGATTCAGTGCGGATCCTAGATTCGCGAGCGGCACGGAGCAGCCGCTGCCGCCCAGCTGCAGACACAGCCATGTCACGAAATCCATCAGCTTCGACACCTTCGTCGAATACCGCATCGGCGTCGACGTACTCACGCCCCAACTCCACGTACGCATAATCAAACCCACAAAGGACGAAGAACCCATCATCCACTACGAAAGTCCCCTTTCCACGGAATACGCCAACAGCAAGCCCTACACCTGGTCCGACACCGTATCGGTATCCAACGAACTCCTCCTCCCCGAACCGGACCGGCCCGCGGGCTTCCGGCAAAAAACAAAAGCCCTCCTCGGCGCCGGTAACTTCCCCACCTACGCCTTCGACTGGACCTGCACGGGCCCCCGGGACATCTACCTTAACGCGCCCCTCGCCCTCCGGGTCCGCATTAACCCGCGCTTGCGCGAATGCACGGCCCCGCTCGTCCCGGAGGTCCGGCTGCATAGCATCCGCATCAGTGTGCGGGCGCACTTACACGTGCGCTCGAGCGCGTCGCTCTTCTCGTTTACGCAGGACGCGCAGGTTTGTCGGACGTTGTGGACGTGGGTTGTTTCATGTCCGGAACCGTTCTGCAAGGCGAACGAGTTTTCGAAAGATATTTCTACGCAGGGACTTAGTAAGGAAGGGACGGCGGATATGTTTTTCCATCCGTCGTTTTCTACGCAGAATATTGCGTTGACGCATTCTTTGCGAGTGGATCTTGCGTTTGAGGTTGCGGGGAGGATTAGACGGTTTGGGAGGGAGGTTGGGGTTGTTTTGCGGGAGGGGGGTTTGATGGAGAGGGAAGGGGAGGGGTTGCCCGCGTATGAGCCTGCGCCGCCTTATGAGGTGATGGAGGAGTAGAAGATGTTGTGAGGTGATGGATGTGTTATGAGTTACGAGAAACGAACGATTTTGGATACCTGCTTTTGATACCTACCTACCTAGCTATCGCCACGAGCGTAACATACTTCGACATTCATGACAAAAAAAGATACCTTTTGGAATTCCATATACCAGTTTAGTACCTACTCAATACAACCTAGGTAGGTACCTTTTTGGAATCAAATAATACATCTACGAGACACTTGCATCCCAACAACGCAATTCCAAAGTCTATCCCAGCTATGCTTAATCCAACCTCACCTCATCCATCCATCTCATAGACCTAGGTAGGGATAAATACTGTATACAGAATACCTACCTACCTTACAAGTAAATAAATCGCTCACCTACTCACCTATACACAAGCGGTTCGCTCCTCCGAGTTCATATGAGGTAAATACGACGTCGACGTAGCAAAGGATCGGATGCAAACAAGGGAATGAAATAGAGTACGCTTTATAGGCTGAATATATCGGTTCGATAGTCGATTACATAGAACCCATGGGCAAGACGTTCACACATCACATCGCACTCAAGGGCTTTAGTTGAAAGCCCAGCCTACAGAATAGACAAGTCACGACGGGAGCAATGGGATTTAGAAAGCCTCAATTTTGGTAGGTAGTTATTAGACCTGTGAAAAGCCCATCGTTGTTTCGGAGTTGTGATTCATTCTGCTAAAAGGAGCGTGACAAGGGACACATGTCATCAGGTGGACAACGCCCACCGGCATAGAGGTAAGAAAGAAATCGCAATTCGCGAAAGGTGATCCGTAAAGCCAACGCCAGCAAAGAAAAAAAAAAAGCCAGATTGTTGCGCACTAGAGTAAGCTCAAGCACCTTCCAGCCGGAAGGACTGCCAAAATAGCGGGAAAAGCAATGGATAAGCAATGTTGGTGTGCTCACGTGTACCTCACCACCTCGACCTACTTTTTGGGCTGCGCCTTCTGCTGCTCGAAAAGGAACTCCTCGTCCGAGGCATCCAGTATGTCGTACTCTTCATCCGTGAGGAAACTGTCACCTGATTCGTCCGCCCAATCCTCGGGCTCACCACAGTCTTCGAAGCCCTCATCATCGTCATCAGTAGAGGGGGCGAGCGTAGCAGACTCTGTGTCGGCTGCCACTTCTGGGTGACCACTGTGAATACTAACAACAGGAGACTCATGCTCCAAGGTGGGGATGATCATACGGCTCTCACTCAGCGCTGTCGCCTTCGCGTCTTCTACCGGCGCTTTAGTTTCAGAAACATCAAGATTCTCCGTCTTGACCTGCTCAATCTTCTGCGGAGCTCGCACGGTAACATCGCACCACAACTTATGGCCAAACTTAACACCATTCGATGTCGTCAGGCGCCAGTACGAAATGATCTTGCCATCCCGATCGGGAGTACGCATCAGCACAGTGAAGGGGAATTCTTGACCGGGGTTCAAGGCATTATAGCAAATGGTAGACTCGGAAGCCGAGATCAGCTCGCGGATACCCGCCGGCCGAGCAGGATCTACAGCGCCCATGTAGTCGCCGCCAACGAACTTGACAGAGCACCCAGCAGGCCAAGGAACAGTACCTTCATTGCGGAGAACCCATGTCTGCTCGAACGTCTGGTTGGGTGGCAAAACTGATCCATCCTTGACCGTGTCCCACTTGAAGACGGCAACGAGAGCCGAAGGCTCAGGAGAAGCCTTCATCTCGGGAATATCCTTCTTAGCCTCAACGGGAGCAGGAGACGATGTTGACTCAGCAGTCTTAGTTTCAGTCTCAGAAGCACTCTTCTTCATCTCAACGGCAACAGAAGACGCCGTGGACTCAGTCTCTTCCTTCTTAATCGCAACCGGGACAACAGGCGTCACAGTCTCGGCGGTTTGCTTCTTAACCTCATCAGTGGGTTTCACATCGACGACAGTCTGTACTGGGGTAGCAGCTATGTTCTCTCTGGACGACGTAGTCTTCTCAGATTGAGTCGTCGTGCGACTGGGGCGACATCGGTCACCCATGGTTGGCAGACGCTTGCCGTCCTCATGTTCACCTGTAGTTGTAACGCTGACATGACGAACGGGGGTCTTGAACTTGATCAGAGGGTGCGTCTTATTATGGGTATTAGCAGGACTCGCTTCACAGTTGGCGCAGAAATCGGTGTCATGACAAACAGCACACTTATATCGCTCGCCGACAATGTACTGGGGAAATGGACTGTCGCTGTGTGCGCAGAGCGGACCGTCGCAAGTAATGCCCTCATGAGTAGCACGCACAGTTGTACGGACGGGTCGGTCGAGCAGCGCTTCGTAGATAACGACAAAGCGATGGTTGGCGTGGGTCGTGGCGGCCTTCTTGACGCAGTCGGCACAATAATCCCAGTCAGGACAGTCGAGGCACTTGTGACGAAGACCTCGAATGTATTTGTCACAGCCGTCGCAGATGGCATTGTGGACAACATTACGTCCAGGGGGCAATCGAGACACGACCTTATGGTCAGACATAGCACCTTTTACAGCAGGAACGAAGCCATGCTTGGGATGATGACCGTGCTGGTCCTTGATGAAGCAAGTTCTGCACAAATCAAAATCCTCGCAGGTGGTGCAGTGCACAAATTCTTCCTCGCGAAACTCCCGAACACAACTGTTGCATGTTCGGGCATTGAACTTCACAATGTTCTCCACTAATCCAGCTCCGACGAGAGGACGCATTGGCAGATTGAAAGTGGAAGAGGCGACGGGCTGTACAGGCTTGATGACTGGGGCTGTAGGCTTGCTGGCCGAGTTTGGGGCCGGATTGGGGACGATCTGAGTATTGCTGCATACAATCTGACCATTGGCGATGGTTCGTTTAATGAGCCAATGACCCTCGTCGTGGCAGGAGATGCCGCGGGTGACACAGCTTTGACAGAGATCAAAGTCACCGTCGTCACAAATAGAGCAGTGAAAGTGGACATCAGGGACAGAGTTGTCACAGCTGTTACAACAGACAGTGAATGATAACGAGCGCGCGTCTTGCTGGTCCACCGTTTCGGTCTTTTCGGCGTCCTCAATATGCTCGACAGGATCTAGAGGTTCAGGGGATTCCGTGCGTTCAACTTCTGCAGCAGCTGACTTCGCCGACCCCGTTATGGCAGTGAAGACTTCAGAGAAAGTGTCAGGGGGTAAATCCAGGGCTGCCCTTGATCTCGAAGCCTTCATATTCGCAGCTGCCACTCGCCTGGCCTCACGCATGACCTCAGCGTACTCATGGAAGTCGGCATAGGTACTGGCAAAATCAATAGGTGGGGAAGTCGCCCTAGTAGCAACTTGTTCCTGTCTCGTCTCCTGCATGTCGTTAGCGCGGAGATGATGGGCTTTCAGAAGATGGGTGGTGTTGACACGGAAAGGAAGACGTCGAGGGAGATTGTCACGGCTCCAGGCGGTGGTGGCTGTCCATTTGTCCTTGAGCCTGTTCAGATCATGAACGCAAGCCTTGATGGCTGCATCACTCGCGAGTGGTGTAGCCAGCTCTTCCTGGGCTGGCTTCTCAACCTCTTCCTTGGTTCCCTGGATCGCTTCTGGCTGAGGCAATTCTTGAGCGTTATTATGAGTCATCGCCTGGACTTTTTCTTCAGGCTCATCCTCAACAGTTACCGCCTTGGGGGAATGAGCATCATCAACAGGCTGGGGCTGGGGCTGAGGCTGGAGCTGGAGCTGGGGCTGGTGAGGTCTGGTTGTAATTCGGATCCTCAGCTTTTGCTTCGCCTTGGCAGCCCTGTACAACTGCTTGTAGACGGCCATGTTCGTGCGGTCAAGAGTGACATAGGAACCAGCCGAGTCAGAGTATCTCTCGATTTTAGCGTCTGCATCGAGAGGTATCTGGAGGATGGTCCGAAGCTGGTGCGATGGAAGTCAGCCTCCATGGGCGAAAGCGCGGACAATGAATGGCAATGATGAGAACGAGCAGGCGGTAAGACTTACCTTGTTCTCAAAGATGTCGGCTGCCAGATCACATAGCGGAATCTTGAAACGGCGGGAGGCATCTCCGTCGATGCTGATTTTGACCGAAATCGAGGTATCGGTGGAGGCGGAGGCGTATGCATATGACGATGACATGATTTAGTGCAAGCCGGCTCCTCCAGGAATTGCGGAGGAATAGGTGATGCCGGGAGAGTTTCTGTGAGAGGACTGACTCAATGACCTCGAGGGACGATATATTGACGATGATAATACTTAGGGAAGAGAGAGGATGACTACGATGACCGTCCACTGCTATATTGATGATGGTTGTGAACAGGCCGTGTTGGGATGGGATGAAGAAGGTGGAGGGAAGGAAACGGTGGGAAGAGAGAGAGGAGAGAAGATAGCTGTCAGTCCGGAAGCTGACACCACGTTTGATTGGGCACTTTGACCAGCCCCGGGAGTGATGGGACATGCAGTGCTCTAGCGCAGGCAACAAGGTGGGGAGGCGTAAGTGCGAAGCGGAGGTGGAGCAGGCGCGATGTAGGTATGTACCCCAGTGGGCCGCTCCCGTATGTACTCAGCAAGAGATACCTCCTCCTAACTTTACCTACCCGTACATGCCTACCTCCACTGGACGTGACCGCTCAATGATGGCAGGTACGAGTGAGTATGTCCTGTATGTACTGTACGTGAGGTATCCCGTACCTCGTCACCAGTCAGGTGCTTTTTTTGTGCTGGTCGCACGGAATACCTTCCGGGATTGCACTGTGTGGCTTGGGTACGGCCCAATACCTCTGGCCTACAGGTATCGGCGCAGGTTATGTAGGAGGTATTCCGTACCGGTACCTCGAATTATGCAACGCCGATGAGGCGGTCAATGAGCGATGAATTCAAACTGAGCCGAATGGAACATCGACAGCGACAACAAACAACCGACAAACAAAGTAGGTACATAACGTAGGTAGTAGAGATGCTGGTCAAAAGGGATTTGATAAGATAGCGGAACAAACAGCCTCTAGCAATTGGCCCCAATCTCTATGATGATGGCGAGGAACAGCCAATGACATGAGATGATGATGAAAGGGTTGCGTAAGTAAGTACCAGTACGAAGCTGGCCGCTACTGAACGGTACGAAGTACTCGTACATCGGGTTACCTCTTAACTTCTCAGTGCACTACCGGTACGTGCATAATGTTCATAACTGGGTACCTAGTACACCACGACCGTCATGTACTAAATCCGTACGAGGACTTACAACAACTTGAAAGAGGTTCGAACACGGCTGGCTGGGAGGATGGCGTGCGGCTGGATATCGCTGGAGGTTGGTTGGACTCTCAACTTCTACGGGAAATCTCGTACCAACTCTGTAAAGTACTCGTACTTTCTTTACGAACCAGTAATGCGTCGGGCTCAGATTCCGTACAGACTCAGGCCTAATATTCCGTACAACTGCAAGACCGGATTCCATGGAAGACCGTGGCACAATAAGCCAGCTACGAGACGAGTTCCGTGCCTTCATTGAGTCCGAGTCAATGAGACTCAAGAGTCCAGAATACCCTGTCGATTGTGGCATGTCCTTTGACCACTCAACGCGCGAGGAAGTCTACGACAAATATGGAGAAGCTGTACGAGGCACTGCCATTGGACCACATCGCACACTGTAACGACCTCTACGTACGAGTAGGTACGTGAATGATGACCAGTAACGATGTTCCGTGATGTTCCGTGCTTCCAGTACGGAATACGGAATAGATTCTTGACGAGGGACGACTGGAGGTGAATAGCTTACTAATCACCGTCGGGTATTGTTACTAAGGCCGACATGACTTGACCGTATCTCTTCCAGACTCCCACCCAAACAGCCTACGGAATACGGAAATACGGATCATGGAATACTAGTAACTGAAGTGAATAGCATGACCGACTCCGTACGGAAACACTTCCTATACGTGTTGCTTCTGAAGTCTCAACTACCGGTGATACCCTACCTGCTTCGGTGAAGCTCTCAACATACGGGTTCAACTGGGTGACTAGATACAATACCGGTCTAGACCCCGTACTATACAGACCGCATGTATTCCGTATTCCGTAGTCAGAAGTCTGCCTAGAGTCCTAGACTACGTGTATCTCGACTCTCGTCGCGTCCCTAACTATGATAGGGTAGGTCGGCAGTTTACAACGCAAACAACGTCTGTCTCAACCACCCTCTTGTGGTGTAGCTCAAACAACACCCCCTCCCCCATGTTGTTGCCCTGCCTACTTCGAGTTGTACTAACAAACGGTAGGTAGCTTAACCTCGGGGCAAACTGCCTACCTACCTGGTATAAGTCGTAGCCTACCGGCAGCGGTAGGCCATCGCAGTTCCATATGTACCAACCAGAACGCCAACCAGACCTCTCTCGAGTTACCCAAGATGCGGCTTACGTCATGTTGTCCCCCGTTGCCGCTGAACCGCTGAGAGCCAGAAGTGGTAGTTGATTTGCATATCCAGTACCTACTACTTCGTACGGCGTACGAGTACTTCAAAGGTACTGTTCCGGTTTCCGTGCTTCGTCCTATCCCTACCTATGTGCGGAATCAGTACAGGCAGAGACAGCCGGCTCATAACCAACAGAGTACTTGATACCATGAGGCTGCTGGGCCGACGTTGCCAGTCGCGATACCTATGACCGTGTGTATTGCGTACATGCGAGAGTCAGACGCTTATAATACTTGGCAGATTAACTGATCAGAAGTTTGTCTCAGTTGTGAGTGGGTTTCATCCCTTAATATCAACTGAAGCCACTGGGATATGATATACCGGTTCCAACGACTGTTGCTTTTTCAATGTGCCTTGTAAGTAACCTGGCAGTACGAGTATTTCGTATAAAGGTCCGATTTCTTCAGCTTTGAATTCGATGGCCAACGACAATTTCAGTCTCGTCCGTCTGGGTGCCAGCCTGACGGTTTAACTTCTTCGTGGGTGGTTCTTCCTTGCCTATGTGCATTTTCGATATGCCGGCGAGGCACGTTGCATAGTTGCATTATCGTATGCCTAAATTGCGATTCTTGCGACGATGCGAGAGCGTACCTTGGTTGTCCTCACGCCACGACTGGGCTGCCTGGATAGTAATTTGGTAGGGCTCGAGATGACAGTGCCGTTTTCGTCCATTTCATGCCAAACGAGACAAAGAAAACAGAAATGGCATCTCGGCAGTTGCAGTCGGGGCGCTTCAACTTGACTCGTCTACGTCGTACTTCCCGTGCCCAAGTCGATCAACAAAGGCTACCAAAGGCTAACGAAGGCAATTGATAACTTACTCAGATCAGCCAAGCAGGCAGACAACTTTGATGGTCGACATCGGCATAGTGTTATGATACTGGGTAGAGTCAGCATATTGGGTGACATTGCGCATTTCGTTCGCTGGTTTGCTCGCTAGGTACTCCGTAGTAGTAGTGGCATTGTTAGCTGCAAATGCTTAGGCAATTCGCATCGCCTATGGTGTCGTGCCAGATCACCTGCATACACATTAGAGCAAGTAGGATGACGGGCGAAAGACACTCGTTGAAGGCAAATATAAGGGGTCGTAAATCAGGCTAGGCCCTTCTGTTCGTATTCATACAGGCTCAAAACCAGCTACGACCAATACCGGCGTTATTGGCGGTAGCACAATGGATGGTCGTGACATTTGTTGACTGGATACGCGTGCAAAGGCATGATTGGCCTGAGCCCCAGGGATTTGTGATGATGAGGAAAGGTAGGCCGCGGCGGTATACGGCTTATTAGACGGCGGCGGGCAACCTGAGCCTCCTCTGGAAGCCTCAAAGATACGGCCACGGAACTAGAGACCTCCGAGTGATACCTTGACTCGAAGCTACTCGACAGCATTTGATGATGGCCAGTGGACAGGTCCTGAGGCACATGCTGCCAGAGCGGCGAAGTGCGTAGGTAGTAGGTAGTAGTAGGTAGCAGCAGTACGGAGCAGCCAATGACGGGTCGCGAGTCTTCCATTTTCTTTATGAATGATGGGTATCAAAATGAGAAAAAAGGCGTAACATTTCGTGATTTAATAATTGTCATATTCCATCGGAAGCCGTGAAAGAATAGGATCGAAGTGGTGCAGGTGGATGCGGCACATTTTAGGAAGATGTGCTCCTGAGTTTTGAAAACACCTGGTCGTAACAAGTCGAGGTTGCGTGACGATACTGCCGACATTCACTACCACTGAAGTTCACCATGACAAGTGGTCATGATGATGACTAATAACGATGATGATGACTGATGATGATCACGATTACGTCGGTCGGAAGAACGATTTTCAACCTACGTACTTGGATCGAGAACTAAACGCAGTCGAGGCGATGGCGACGCCTTCTAATAACTTACCTCGAATACAAAAATCGTAGGAACGATGCACAAGAGTACCCCGACGTCCAGTCGCAAACCGTTCCGGCCATTCGTCATTCCTGACAATGTGGGGTGGTTGGCTCATGGGCTGTCGCCTGGCGTCACCTGGACTGAACTCGTCATATCGCCGTCGTTGGCCTACTGGACTGGCTTGACAGCTGTTATCGGGCTGATATGGACGGTAGCCTCACTGATATGATAGCGTCTAGCTGCTGGGTCTTCCCCACTAATGGTCCACTAATAGCCCACTAATAGTCAGGTTGTAGGCCTGTGAATCAGCCTGTGAATCAGGGTCTCCACCCCAGGCTAGGGCCCCCCGTTGCTCTTGCCCACTGCCCAGGTTTACTGCCAGCTCGACTTGCTAACTTCATCCAAACTTTTGGACTCCCGCTCAACTTATTCATCGCACGGGCGAAGCCATCCTCCCACAACTCTCTTCCTCTCTCGTCACCACATTATCTCCTAGAGACCGATCGTGCAGCATTTCGCCCCTCCACGTCCAGGCTTCTACAGAATACTTTGCCTGGCTCCCGGGGCTCCCCCTTTCTCTTCATTCTTCGTGCCACTTCGCAGTTTGTGTTGTTCTCTGTTTGCATGGTCCTTTCTTTCTCCTGCATTGCAACTCCGCCATTTCTCGTTTCTCGCCTTGCCTTGCTTCTAATCCTCGCTGCCTTGCTCCCATCCGGGCCTGCATTCGTGCTTCGACGCTGCTCGACCCCAGCCGACCTAAGTACTCGACCCCGCGACCGACCCTCTGCTATCCATCCGGGGCAGCTGGTGTATGAATCACGCCCGCTTTGATTCTAATTGACTGTTCTCTTGTCGTTTCCATTCTTTCCGCACCGCCGGCGGTTGATTTCGTCTTCGGGGGATTTCTCTGTTTACATTCACGGTCAATTACGCCTCGGTGCCCTCTGATTCCTCCTCGTGCTCGTAGACGCATGACATCACCATCGCTCACGACGCTGACGTCGTAATTCAGCGCCGCCGGGTATATCTCTGTGTCTAGCATCGCGGCCTGGGGTAGTATTCCGCCTCCCTGTCGCCGCCCATCAGTTGTGCATTCCACACGCTCCGAACACTCTCCATCATGGCCGCCACCGTCCGACGAAGAAAGCTGATCGGCCACAGACGCCGCGTCGAGGATGAAGGCGAGGATGAAGGGGGACTCGATCATCTTGACATGGACGATGATTCGCTCAGTGATGGCTCTTTGGCATCCGAAAACGCCGACGCCGATGTCGACGGTGCAGATGATAGTGACACCAGCAACGTCGAAGATACTTCTCCTACATCGCCGCCAGCCAAGAAGATGGCTGGTCGGAATGTTGGCACAAACGGCAGCAAGAGATCCCATCCCAAGCCCACACCTGGCCCCACTATGCCCCAGCCGAGCGATGACGCTGTCTCCGAGACGGAGTCCATGCTGAATGGATTGAGCATCGCCGACAACAACGCACCTGCATCCATTGCTGGAACTCAAGATGCCCCAGACCCATCTGCAGTGGCGCCTGCACCCATTGTTGTCAGCTCCAATTCGGTCTCGGTCTCAGTCCAGGATGCTTCACAGGGCGCCCCAGGAGGTCGACGCCGCGCTGAACATGAAGAGTACAGGCGCAAACGGGACGAAGATCCTGCCTTTGTCCCAAACAGAGGGGCCTTTTTCATGCATGATCACAGACACACTGGTCCATCTGCAAATGGCTTTCGCCCATTTGGTCGGCCCTCTCGTGGACGCGGTCGTGGCATTGGAGGCCCTTTTGCTCCGACCAAGTAAGCTAGTGATGCCCTGCTCAATTCGCTTTCCCTATACTGACAGCAGGTATTAGCTACTCGATGCACAACCCGGCTGATCCTACAATCAACGCCCCCTGGGCTCACGATATGCATGAGACTGTTGCACAACCTCCACCGGTCCGGCAGCCTCGATCAACTTTCACTGACGATGGACCCCCTAACGGCAATGGATTTATACCAACTTGTCCCCAGAGTTCTACGTCCATCAATCGAACCATGTCCACGGAGAAGATACTAGGCAACGTCCAAATAAGGGTTTTCTTCCCGGGCTTAAGTGAACCCGTCCTCTTGTCAGGTGTGCCCATTAAGCAGTACACGAAGCTCCCTGACCATAGACCGCCCCTAAGACGTGACAAGCCGGTTCGGATTTCGTTGCCCGACTTCCCACATCGATACGTGTTCCCCGCCATTGATAGGTCCTTCATATTCATTCCTCGCGCCATGCGGCCTAATCAGCGACTACGAGGCAAAACGAGATCGGGCCTGGGATCCATTGGGGGGTTTTCCAGGAGATCTAGCGTGTACGGAGGAGGTAGTGTCTTCAGCGCTTACTCTCCGAGCAATGCTCGTAGTCGACGTTCCTCGGTCGCCCCAGACATCGGTAGAGAACTTCTAGTCTCCCCAGCAGGCTCTGTGGTGTCTCGTCCGGCACTCACGCACGACAATGGTCGGCCCATCGTCAGACTCCCACCCCAGGATCGACAGAACCGGGTGGTCCCCCCACCGAGTGAGGTCCCAGCTGTCATGGCCCCTTCCATTTCACAGCCTGCACTCAACGAACGACCCCAGCCGCAGGCACATCCCCTACCGCCTAAGCCACCGGCTCTAGACAATCGAGATGTCTCTGTAATGCACCAGCCGCATCCTCAGAAGACAGTATCCGTTGCCAACATCGAAGCTCCAGAAAATTCATATCATCAAGCTTTCCACCAGCAGGTTCCTGTGCAGATATCCAATGGCCTGAGTCATGATACTCATGCTCGCCACTCATCTTATCCGTCCCAGCATTCGACTGGGACGCCTCTGTCCCAGATACCCGAGCGCGCTATTCACGCTGCTCCTTTCCACCCTACTCAATTCTCGCAGCAGGGCTTCTATCCCCCTTACCAAGTGATGCCGGCCCAGCAAGGCTATTACTACTCATCTGTCCCATCCTATCCCAATGCCATGGACCCAACTGCAACCGCCTTTGTTGCCGAGTCACAGCCAGGTCAACAGCCCCAGGGGGAGGCTAGAAGCGCTCAGTCCACAGTGCCCAATTCCCAAAACGCGAACCTCATTACGCAGGAGGTCAACGGAATGGTGTACTATTACGATGCTTCACAGTTGGCATCTATGGCCCCTTATTCCTATCCTACGACACAGTCTTATCCAATGCCTAGTGTCGGAATGAATGGAATGGGTACGCCCAACCCAGATGCTTTCTATTACCCCAGTCCCGGAGTGTATTTCTCTCAGTGAGCTTGCCACGCTGGCCTCTCGGGTCGCGTTGATTCGCAAGTTAACGAGGGTGGAGGTGTCAACATCGCCTGCCAAAGTTTTCAAGAAACTTCAGAATATCGACTTGTACCTCCTCCCGTTGGATCATATGTTATTCCAATTACCTATAGCGCATCAACCACCAAAAAACTACCTTAATTCCCCAAAAGTTCTAAGTAGTCAAAAATAGTTCTTGAGAGGAGCAATCGCTTTTCCCCCTCTTTGAACTCCTGTCGCTACATTCGGTGCTTTCGGCGTTGGCTCCTGCCATTTCCATAGGTTTTTGGAAGGGTCATTCTGCAAAGGCGTTGGAGGCGTTCTCTCACATTTACACCTGCTTTCATAGCCGCAAGCTTACTAGGCAATGGGTGTTGAAAGAATTACGGGCCGAGCTCGCTCCTAGGGCCCCATTGGACAGATTTAGGAGGAAAGAGAGGCGCTTGTCGCGTGCGTCATGGTCTATCCAAAGTGGAAATTGAGAGAAAGGCTGAGAGGCCTAAGGTGGGATGGGATTTGCCAATCCCTCCTAAAGCAGGCCTGGTTTGTTTTGCCTATTTTTCTTGCCCGTTCTTTTGCTATGCGAGTAGAATTGGATCGGCAGATTATTGGCGTTGCATTCAGAGTACGATGGGGTTGAGGTGAAGGTGGAGGGAAGAGGGACGGAGGGAATGGGGAGGTACCTACCTATGTATAGCTTAGGCTTTCGATAACATCATCCGTGCCAGCGAGCATATGGAGGTCGACAACGCCGTACCTAAATACTACTCGTGACCTCTATGAGTCCTTTTTTGGGTGGGCTTGTGAATGTGTGGTTGTATGTGGACTTGATATGCTTTGATGGTCCCCCTTTTGCCCCTTTTTCGTTTTTGAGTGGCCCCTTTTTCTATTCTAGGTTTCCCTACTGTGAACCAGAGTGCGGTGTTTAACTACTCGTTCTGGTTCTGGTAAGGAATATCTTGTACGAACGGGGAAAAGAGATATAACTGATGTGTGCACACTTAAGTACGATCCGACCCCAGGGATCTACTACCTACAATTGCGTGTTTCCATGAGGTCGGATACCACGCTTTTTGCCACGTAGATAGATGATCCAATGCATCGACTGACTTGAGGACGACGTCGTAATATCTTCTCTGTGTCCACTGCCAGAAAGTAGAGATGGACACATATGAGAATTCGAGAGCCACAAGATCCCTTGTGCACTGATAGTAATGTGAGCTACGCTACGAAAATCCCGCAGGTGCGGAACTACCTGAGTATCACCAGATATATGGTCTTGGGAACTGGTATACTGCTAAAATTTCATTGAAAACTCCTTTTCCACAGTCTACCTACCTACATTACCTCGCGTTTTACTTGAGATCGACAGTTGTGTATTTCGAGCATGGTGATGTTCATCCCGTGAATGCAAAGAACGTCTATTACCCTGAAACGACCACGCCATCGATGCCCCTTTAACCCTGAAGAGTTGGCAGTATCTCGAGAACTATAGGAGGTCGAGGTAAAGAGAGCCGCTTCTCCTGGGATAACGCTCTGCGTGATCATATTTTCCACGGGGGTCGCCTGTGGATCGGGTTTGTGTCCGTCTCGTATTATGTTGATCGTGTCGAATGCGAGACCTAGAGCTATATCACCCGTGCCTTTGACGAATTTGTCTGACAGTTTCTTTGCGGACTCGGTCGTTTGGTTCTCTACCAATAGACCGCCGGCATTGAGGGTATCGGCACCATAATTGCCAGAGGCACTCGAACCATCGCCGTGTTTGATCTTCCAAGTCTTTGTCGTCAAGTGCTCGTGAGTGCTCGAGTCTTTAGGTTCGAAGACATTATGGTCTTGAATTTGAGAGCAATAAAGTGCTAAATAGATTGCCTCGGGATATGTATAGGCGTAGGTAGAATAACGAGTTGCGGATTCATACCCAGAGATCGGCTGAGCCAGTATCGAAATCCAACGGCTAGTTTGCACAGAAAACTGTACGGGCCAGAGTCAATATCTTCCACATAAGTAAAACCTCGCAAGGAATGAGTTTTTAGCTGAGAGGGTATCAGTTTGCGAGTCTTCAGCGGTGACTTCACCATGTTTGAAGTCCGGTTCCGGGCTGGCTTTCTTGACGAGGTGTCCGTGTTTTTTCCGCGACCGTAGACACCAATTCTCAACTCCTCGGAGGCAAAGTGTTTCTCCTTGCGGCGAACTGAACTTCTCAAAAATAGGGGCCACCTTTTGTAGGCTCGAAGTTGCACTTATGGAGGAGATGGACGTACTAACGTAGTGTTAGTAGGGCTGGTGGAGACTCTCGTCATAGTCGGGAACGATTAGGTAGAGTATCTGAGCCATCAAGCGCATATATGGAGTAGTACCGTGCAGCCCAGGAAGAATAGGATGCAAACAAGCTGGTTGATGTAATCAACTATGATGCTTGTTGTTTGGGCTGCGTATGGCTCTGACTTCGATAATACAACGGTCCTGCTTGAATGTTCTCAGCGTTGAAAAGGTATTCTCCAAGTTGATTATGAGTGATAGACGGGTAACCAAAAAGCGTTTAGTTGATTATTGACAGGTAGGAGGAAGTAGTTATATACGAAGTGAATGCTCTTAGGTCTATAGAAGTGGTGTAGGTACTTCACGAGGAACAATACTGCGATGGATATGCTGGAGAATATGTGCTAGGTAGGTAGGTAGGCATTGAAGGTGAAGAGATGGTTGCCTGGACAACGAAACGAAGACGGAGGCAGGGGAGACTTCACATACGTATAAAAACCAAACACAAAACAGATCCAACTTGCTCTTTTCTATTCTTCTGCAACTTCCCTATCGTCTCGACCAGCTTCGAGGAAGGCTGCGAGTGCTTGTATAGGAAGCACGCATGCCTGTCCCATCTGGATGGTGCTGATGCATGTGAGGCTCAAAGAACGGCCATTGGCAGTAATGCCTACTAGGTAGTAGGTAGCTCAGTGTATATATAGCATCAATGAGATGCATTTTGTATCCTGGGGGGCGACTTGTTGAACGCCAGTGGCGCAGCATATCAGATTACTTTCAGTCTGGCGTGCATGAAGCCTCTTAAGCCGTTACTGATCCAGCATTCCTCACCGTCAATAAGCGTATCAGCATTTATAGCTTCTTCGAAGACCAGACGCCTATCGATATTAGCACACGCGCAAACAAGTAAGCTGAGAAAAGGAGAGCTTGATTACCTCTCTAGTGCCCATCTTCTCGTCGTGCCATAGTTACCACCGCTACCCTGGGTCATGCTGAATTCTGCCGGAATCGGTGGCGTGATCCATCTGCCACCTCGCCAGAAGTAGGGGGTCGTAATGCTGCCTTCCATGACTGAGCCATCGTCATGATTGACGAGGAGCACCTCCTTCTTGTCGGCGAGGCCGACACCGGCCCGATGTCTCGCCCCATCGTACATGGGGCGATGGGTGGTTTTGAAGTGAGTGAACTCCGACTTTACAGTGGTCAGCCCGTCCACCAACACCTCGAATTCGCAATAGCTTTTGGGGACCTTGGCATTAGGTGAGGGGCGGGTCACGGGGATATGGCCTGACACCGGTGCTGGGAGATATGAGGGGAAAAGATTGTTCAAATGAACGGGGCCGGTTGGGCCAGCTACAACACTCAGAACGCCATGCCGGTCGATGAGGATCTTGGCTCGATATGGCGTGTCAGCACTGCCGGCGTTACTGGCGCGGAGAAGGGTGTCGAGGGCCTTGAGGCCCGCCTCTCCGTCGAGCGTCTTGACCGCAGCGTCCCACCCCCAGTGGATGGCTGCCTTCAACATGCGGTCACGGTGGTAGTCCAGCATGTAGAAAGGGGAGGGCTTCTGATTCCACCCGACGTTGGTGAACCCTTGAGCCGGCACCTTCAGGAGCTCGGGGTCACAGCGGATAGTGGTGAAGAGCTGGAGGCCTTCCATGACGAGAGAGGTGGACTGGACAAGAGTACGGTCCTAAGGGTCCTGGGGGTCCTGGGGGGGTGTCCTAAGGGAATACCTAGCAAGCAAGCAACGTGAGCAACCTGGCGAGGCCTACGGAATAACACGGCTGGGAGCCTGTGCGAGCCTGTGGGTGGCGAGACTGAGGAGATTCACGGTGCAGTATGCCGGGCTGTGAAGGGTTACGCCGTGGATCTCTGTGGATGCGTTTGTTAACATGTGTTCTCAATACCAAGAGCCTTGAATGGGCACACTTTTGTATGCCTAAGGAGCTATACCTAAGTCGGTTTACATTACACGCTCACGCCCAGTAGTAGCAGGTATAGCAGGTATTCCGTAGCATAGCATAGGCATACGGATTAGCAGGTAGCAGGCATAGCAGGCATGGTGAGCATATCACGCCCGCGGCGCACACCAACATCGTTGCAAGACTTGCCTTCACCGGCACAGACAGGCTCGCCCGTCTTTGGTTCTTTTGTGTCAAAGATACCTCTCAACAATGGGATATCCGAGGAGCACGACTTCGCGTCCCGTACTGGTAGAGGTTGAAGGACGAGTGCTTGGTTCGTTCGTCGGATTGCCCGGAATACATATGCCTTAAACAGCGATGCGCCAAAGCGAGCGCCGCTATGCCGCAAACCGGTGTAAGACTCGCGCTAGGCAGCATAGCGCACGCTAGCCCCGTTAGCGCGGGGCAGATGAGCTCATACGTGAGACAGATGATCGTGCACAATTGGGGGGAAGGCGCCCGTTGAGCCCAGTGCCCGTGCACGCCCGTGCATCCGGCGGGTGGGCCGACTTTATACACGCTTATACCTGCCGGCGGTGCATAAGTGCTGGTTGAAGTGGGAGCTTGCGGATTAGTGAGGCCGTAGCAGGTGGTACCTAATCCGTACGTCCTCCGTGCTAGCACTGCTAGCGAGTACCGGTACCTGCAAAGTACCTCCCACGCCCGCTAACTCAGGACCTAATCCCAAGTCGATCAAGTGCCAAGGACCAAGCCGCGCGACTAATTTTTTTTAAACTTATCGAGCTGCCCTCCGAGCGCATCATCGCCAACGTACGAACTCTCCGGGACCTCGACTGCTTCTCCTTCTGCTCCTACTTCTCAGCTTCCAATACGACCTGTCGGCGTCACTGCATCTCTCTTTTCGCTCCACCGCCCCGTCTCTGCCACACTGCTACACATCTAGGCCCATCCCATCCATCCCACCTGTCGCCTGCTGCACGTCAACGTCTTTCATAGCTGGTAACCTCGCACGTCTGGAACCATGTCAGGCGCCTCTGCAGCACCTCCGCCCGTGCCCACCCTGGCCGAGCCTATCGTTGTCCCCGTCCAATCCTCGGTCTGGGACCGCGTGACCAATTGGGCCGCCGAGAACAAAACATTAGTCTACGCGATCGCCGGTGTCGCCGTGGTTGCCACCGGCGCCGGCGCCGTTTACTACCTGAGAAGTGACGTGGTAGGTCGTCCCACTCCCTGCGGCGCTTCTTGACGACGCCATCCGCCCGCACACGCACACGCACACACAAACACATGCATTGAATTAACCATGACTGATTGGTCACAGCACAAGGGTCCTGCGCAGCCCAAGCTCAGCAAGAAGGAGAGACGGAAACGGAAGGAAGCCGAGCGCCTGGCCGAGGCGAACGAGAAGTCTGCCGCGCCGGCCCAGGAGCCCTCGAAGGCTGCCACCGTTGAGACCGTCGAAGAGCTCCCCGAGATCAACGAGGCCACCGTCGCCAACCTCACTGAGGACCAGCGCAAGGAGTATGCGCAGAAGTTGAAGGTGGCCGGCAACAAGGCCTACGGCAGCAAGGACTACAACAAGGCCATCGACCTCTACTCACAGGCCATCCTGTGCAAGCCCGACCCCATCTTCTACTCTAACCGAGCTGCCTGCTACAATGCTCTTAGTGAGTGGGAAAAGGTCGTCGAGGACACCACTGCCGCCGTGAAGCTGGACCCGATGTACGTCAAGGCCCTCAACCGACGCGCCACTGCCTACGAGCATCTGGAGAAGTACAGCGAGTCTCTTCTCGATTTCACCGCCAGCTGTATCATCGACGAATTCAGAAACGAGAGCAGCGCTGCGTCCGTCGAGAAAATGCTCAAGAAGGTCGCTGAACAGAAGGCCGATGCGATCATGAAGACAAAGAACCCCAACAAGCTGCCCAGCCCGACTTTTGTTTCCAACTACATTCAGAGCTTCCGTACCAAGCCCCGGCCCGCCGGTCTAGACGACGCCGTCGAGCTTGCTGAGGATAGTGGTTTGGGACAGTTGCAGATTGGTCTCCGCGCTATGGAGAAGAAGACGCACCACGGTTATGAGGAGGCTTCCGCCGCTTTTGAGGAGGCTTTGGAGCTTGGCGATTTGCAGGAATACGAAGCGCTTGCCTACAACATGCGCGGTACTTTCAGATGTTTACGCGGATCCCAGGACAAGGCTTTGGAGGATCTGACCAAGAGTATCGAGCTCGACCCTTCTATGACCCAGAGTTACGTGAAGCGCGCGAGCATGTACTTGGAGATTGGTATGGGATACTGTCTGTTTGTTTCATGGTACATTCATACTGACTGGAAAAATAGGAAACAGTGAAGCCGCCGCCAACGACATTGCAGACGCGATCAAGCAGAATGAGGATGACCCCGACATCTACTACCACCGTGCCCAGCTTCACTTCATCCACGGCGAGTGGCAGAATGCGGCGAAGGACTACCAGAAGTCCATTGACCTCGACAACACATTCATCTTCTCCCACATTCAACTTGGTGTGACACAATACAAGATGGGCTCCGTCGCCTCGTCCATGGCCACGTTCCGCCGCTGCATTAAGAGCTTCAGCCGCGTTCCGGACGTCTACAACTACTACGGTGAGCTCCTGCTCGACCAAGGCAAGTACGACGACGCTATTAGCCAGTTCGACACTGCCATGGAGATGGAGAAGGAGACCAAGCCGATGTCCATGAATGTCTTGCCTTTGATCAACAAGGCTCTCACCCTCTTCCAGCAGAAGTCCGAGTTTGCTGAGGCTGAGCAGCTCTGCGAGAAGGCTCTGATTAGTGAGTATTTCCATTGCTTTTGTTCCCAGGCTCCCCGCTTACATATTTATCTAGTCGATCCTGAATGCGACATTGCTGTTGCCACCATGGCGCAACTCCTCCTGCAACAGGGCAAGATTACGGAGGCCCTGACCTACTTTGAGAGAGCGGCCGAGATGGCTCGCACCCAAGGCGAAATAGTTAACGCCCTTTCGTACGCAGAGGCCACGAGAACCCAGCTCCAGGTCCAGGAGAACTACCCTCAACTCGCGGCTAAGCTCCAGGGTATGAGCCAAGGTATGGGTGGTGGCTTCCCTGGCCGATAAATCTCTCAACACATACGGAACATCTCCCGACGGTGTTTTGGCGAGGAGAGGATCTCTATAACGACAAAGAGGTCCAAGGCCTCTGTTCGTTGTAACATGTGTACCGGCGTAGGGATTGGGAGTGAAAGAGGCTAAGGGAAAAAAACAAACCACATCGAGCTCCGGAGTTTGTACAGCTCGCGAAGTTTCGATGAGGAAAAATATCTCTCTCGCGCGTTTTTTTAGAGGATCTGAAGGGTCCCCCTTTTTTTTGGTTTTTCTTTAACCAGACGGACTCAGGGCTATATTGTAGCAGGCTAAAATGGAACGAGTCCCGTATGGAGAAAAAGAAAAAGAAAGAAAAAAAAAACGGAAACGATAATCGCATTAACTGTACCAACTATTGTATATATATACCTTAGGTACTAATTCTTCTTTCTTCCCCCCTCACTTCCCTGCTGCGTCTTCTCCTACCTTGGTCGCGGGCTGTATGTATTATGTACGTACATAGGGTTGGTTGGTGGGTTGATTTGAATGTTTTGGTACCTATTTTTTACGAAACTCCTCTTTTGTTTTTTTATTTCTTCGGTTGATGAGTTTTACTTGTAGTTCATTTGATCAATAAATTTACTGAGTAAACTGACTTGTTGTTGAGATGGGTGAACAAATGCTGACTTCGAGTCTTTGACTCGATGCAAACATGATGGAGCGAACATGGTGGACAAAGATATCCCATCCGGGGCAACAAAGCGTCAAGTGGCATTATCCTCATCGCGATGAATAGTGAAAGAAAGCTCTTCGATTGGAATAGAATGTAGTCGCATAAACCGCTATCCGTTCACTCAATCGTGATCGCATTCACGCATGCTTACACACATGCACACCCTCGACACCGTCGACCACCCCCTCGACCACCCTCGACGCCCTCCCCACCACCAAAAATGTCCCGCGAACTCGTCACCGAACTAATCACCTTCTTCAGCAGCGCAGCCCCGCGCCTCGAATTCGAGCGCGTAGCCGGGTCCGGGGCCTCGGGCGTCGCGCTCTGCTTCCGCGATAAACAAGCGGATCCCATGCGTGGCGAGTTCACGCGGTATGTGGTCAAGACGTCGCTTTTGGGGGAGAGGGAGGAGATTGAGAATGAGATGGGGTTTTTGCGGGTGCGTTTTCTTTCTCCTTTACAAGGTGGTGAGTTGAAGGTTGAGGTGAAGGGCGGAAGTGAGGAGGGAGACAAGGGGAAATGGGAAGGGAAAAGGGGTTGAAGGGAAAGGGTGATGAAGAAACGTGCTGATAAAGCGATAGAGGTTAAGATGGGCCGAACACATCATAACCCTCCTCGAACTTCCCTCCTCAGCAGGACAACAGAGCCCAAACCCCATTCTCCTCCACCAGCCCTTCATGATCATCGAGTACGTCGAGAACGGCACCCTCGACACCCTTATGAATAAATGCCGCGCGGCGGGTTTGAAAAGGCTTCCGAATGGGTTGCTTTGGACTATTTTTTTGTGTCGTAAGTTGTGCTGTTTCCTTTTTTGTTGTATTTCATGTGTTGTATGCTTTATTTTCTTGTGTTGAGAGTCGTGTTATGTCGGACGTTGTATGTTGTGTTAGTGAAAAGGGGCATCAAAGTTTGAAAGGCAATGAAAACAAGACTTATAAGAAAACAGTCGTCAGAGCAACAATCGCAATGGCCTACCCGCCGCCCCCGATCCCGCAGCCCAGGACACCGAGGTCAAAACGGCGCGAGACGCTCCCCGAGAACGGAGGTACGCCGAGCGATCTCATACATGCGGATATGAATCGCGGGAATCGTATGTCTCTTTTCCTTCCCTTCTTTCCACTCATACCCCTTTCCCATTCCCCTTTCCCTCCACCCCTTCCCCTTTCCCGCAACCCATAACCAATCCTCCGAACTCTCAACCAACCCATCAAAATCCTAACTCACAAAAAAAGTAATGTTCGCCGACAAACCACCCCCGAACAACCCAGACACCGAACACCCGCACATCCCCCTCCTCAAACTCATCGACTTCGGCAACGCCCTCGAGACCCAGGGGCCCGAGGGCAGACTACACGCTTTCCTCGTCCGGAACTACGACGGCGGCTTGAACCTCAAGCAGAAAAAGCGCGATGATCGGGCTGTTTTGGGGAGGATTGATCGGCCGAATGGGTATGTTTTTCTTGATAAAATAGGTTGGGTAGCGTGGTGACTGATGAGAATAGCAACGCCCTCGATGACCTCCGCAGCGTAGCAACAGACCTGAACACCCTAGAAATCGGCACCGTACGTCCCCCTCCCTTCCTTCCCCATATCCCCCTTCCACCTCATCCCCCATTCCCTTATCTCCTCCCCATCCTCATCTTAACTGACAAAACCAGGTAATGGCCCGCCTCCTAACAAACGACTTCACAAACGCCAACACCGGCGTCCTACGCGAACTCATGCTCGAGCTCCCCACAGACCCCTCCTTCGCCCCCCTCGACAAAAACCTCTACTGGCTCGTCGCGCGCTGTCTCGCCTGCACAGCGGATCTGCGGCCGCGGTTGGCACAGTTGTTAGATCTCGTGCTGTGGTATGCCCGGACCGCCGTGGAGGAGGTTACAGAGCAGGAGTTGAGATTTGTTCATGCCAGGTTGTATGATGCTGAGCCGCGCCCCGCGCGGTCTGGGGGTGTGGATGATCCTATTGTGCTTAGTTAGGGGGTGTTGGGTGAAGGGATGGATAGATGGATTGAGGGATGTGAGTAGTATGCCCTTTTATGCTGTGATACCTACCGAGGGTCGCTAATGCTGGTTCGTATCACAGAGGCACGTGTGGTAAATGATGCATGAATGGAAAAGGAGGCATGTGTATATGTATACTAGAAGAGTTCAGTTTCAAGTACGAGCAAGGTCATCAGCTGGAATGAGCGAACAGACACAGGTCGTGATAAAGACACTTGAGAAATCATCTCAGAGTTGACTATTCACCACATGAAGAGACAATCACGACTACTACACTGGTACGTGAAAAATATGTATGAAGGAGTGTCGGTGAGTTGGTTTTCTATATCTAAACGAGCGACGCTATTTCGTACTTATATCAGTTTGTGGCAGATGCCAGCGCTGAGCAGTACGTACGTATGTTTTTGTTTTAGTAAAGGGGAGCAAACGTCAAATCGAATTGCAGCCTTGCATTGCTGTTACTTTCCTCCCAAGGGATTCATTCCGATAGAATCGACGAATGTCGAAAACGACGAACTTCACTCTCACCTGTCCTTGCTTTCTAGCTTCGGCATGAAAGGAGGTGCGGCGCTTGAAAGCCGTGTGGGAAAGGGAGAGGAAGGGAATCAGACCGCTCATGTATCAGTATGAGGCGTTGTGTGGGACGAGCATCCGCGAAAGCGCCCAACATGAGCTTAGAGCTGTTCTTGCTCGCATCTTCCTTTTCGTTTCACCAGCCTATTGCATTGGTATAAACACTCCCCGTGCAAAGGTGCGATAGCATCAACCTGCAGTACAGGCAGTGACAATTGACGTCCTTTGTCGAAATCGCGAGATCAACACGGTAGCTTCGTTCCGGGTAGGTAACACGTTTCGTGGGCTTCCTCGGCAGCCCCAGCGGATCTGGGTCCACGTTGGGGTGCCTCGCAAAGCGTGCAAAACTAGACCGCAAGTCCAATTTCCGACGCTTGACCTTGACCTTGGTCTGCACAACTGCTCATTCAGATGTCAATTCTGCGATGCGACGGACTTGACACTTCTCCTTGCTGAGTTGTCATGTTATCAGATAACCTTAAAGCATGTGCGCTGTCGTATCAGGAAATCAGTCGAAACCACTGCCAATCTGACTAGCAAAGGCGGTGCTGACAGACTTCTCGTCGTCGTCAACGCGTCGGCGGTAACCATTGGTGTAGCCTGGGTAGCCAGGGTCACCGACATGTTGTCTGAGACGGTCGCTGTGGGCATAGGAAGTCGGCCGTGCGCGAAGGGCATCCAAGCCAGCTCCGAGACTTGCGCCACCTTGGCCAACACCCTTAGCGCCGATAACACTGGCCGTGGTGTCAGTATACTCGGAAGTGGCGACGCTTTCGCCTGCAATGCTCTCGGTGCCACGACCACGGTTCTTGTGACCCGCTCGGCCGTTAGACGCCGCATTGAAGCCGGGGAGACCAGGCCACTGTTCGGGATTGAAGTTGGAGAACATAGGCGGGAAAGCCGTACTGAGTCCAGCACCACCAAGAGCAGAACTGTGGAGACTAGAAACATCGTCGGGGATGTACGACACCATCGAGCTGGATTCTAGATCATGATGTCTGTTCTGGCCATGATGGTGGTGTGCGTTGAAGTTGTTGCCCGTACGTCCGTTGGAGTAGTTGTGTGAGCCATAAGCCGACTGTTGAGCACGTTGGCGGAAGGTATTCTTAGGACGACTGAATTGCAGCAACGAAGTCTGGAGGTTTGTCAACGGTCCTTCAACCAAGCACTTGCGTTCCTTGAAGTGGACAAGAAGGTGGTGCCATAGATCATGCTTGGAAAGAACCTTGGGGTTACCGATGATGACAACACCATACTTGGCACGGGTAAGGGCGACATTGAGTCGGCGGGGGTCTGACATGAAACCAATGCCTTGGTTGTCGTTGGACCGAACGCAAGACAATACAATAAAATCCTTCTCACGTCCTTGGAACGCGTCGACTGACGCAACCTCAACCTCCTTATAGGCTTCCTTCTTGAAAGTACCAGTGTTCTGCATGGTAGTCACAATGTAGCTTCGTTGACCCTCGTACGGGGTAATAACACCGATATCACTAGGGCGCACACCAGCCTTGAAGAAGCGCGTCACAATCTTCTCAACATTGGAAGCCTCAGTTCGGTTCAGGTACGAGGTACCCGAGGCGGAAATCTCTTCGTTGCCCAAATTCGACCAGAACATCATGGGCATCTCAGCAACGGGCCAAGGGAAATCGACATCCTTGCGAATTCGACTGGGGGCCGAGACACCATTCTGCAAAGATCCCTCGTAGAACATGTTGGATGGGAACTCCGAGAGACAGGGATGCATACGATACTGGATATTAAGGCGAATGGGAGTAAAGCCAAGCCGAACGAGACGCTCAAACAGCGACTGGTTGAGACCTGCCTTGGCAGCCTTCTTGTTCATGATGACGGGACCCAACTGTTTGTGATCTCCGACGAGAACCACCTGCTTGCAACCAAGAACAAGGGGAATCATGCACTCCGGTTCGGCCGACTGCGTAGACTCATCAATGAGAACGTTACGGAACTTCATCTTTGCAAGTCGCGGGTCTCCGGCACCGACGCAGGTGCAGCATACAACGTCAGCGTTGTTGAGGATATCGCGTTCAGCAGCTCGAGTCAGCTGCTTGAACTTCTTCTCATCCTGACTAGACAGTTCTCCGTATTCACCCTTGAGCTGAGACAGCTTCATCAGTTCGGGATTGCTATCGAGCATACGGACCTGCTCATGAAGAGCCAGGAAGCTGACGGAAGACTCTACATCCTCACGTGACTTGGCAGTCAATCGAACAACTTTGAGGCCTGTAAGATTGATGCGTTCGCAAAGTTGGTCGACGGCAACGTTCGAAGGAGCGCACACGAGAACCTGTCCATTGTCTTGCTTAGCAAGGTGATAGATGATGGTGGCTGATGTGACCGTCTTTCCCGTGCCGGGAGGACCCTGAATGAGACTGAGAGGAGTTGAAAGAACAGCCTTAATCGCACTAATCTGACTGCCGTTGAGCTCTGGAAGACCAGGAGCACTGAATTTCTTAGGCAATGTGGTCTTCATGGGCCCAGCAGCTACCTCATGACCAAGGAGTTTGTGGAAAATGTAACCAGAGACACTGTACTCGTCTACGGCGAAGTTTCTCATGGCCACTTGCATTCGATCGTAGGAGGTAGCCTTCCAGACGTAGTCGGCGGAAAAGTTGTGAGTGCACTCCGTAGGCACAGACTTGTCAGTGTTAGTCTTTCGCAATTCGAGCGTCACCTCGTCAGACTGGTTGTTGGGGATTTTGATGACATATCCGACACCCTCCCACGGAGGACGTAGCTCGCCCTTGTACTTGAGCCGCATCTCGTCGCCGACAGCCAATTTCACATCGCCAGACTCCAGCTTAGGAAAGGTGAAGCTCGCCACGTGCTTGTAGTTGAGACCTACGTCCCATCTGACAACCAAACCATCTTCCGACTGAGCCTCCTTGAGTTTCTTGTCGTAGTCCGACTCCATCTTGACCAGAGGCCCAAAAATGTTCTGATACTGGTAGGGATCCTCGTATTTGAGAAGGACGGGAAGGGGGTCGTCGTCGATACTAGCCGCCTTCTCCAAGTCTGCAACCGTAGCATTCGCGTTTTCTTTCCACATCTCTTCGATCTTGGCAATCTGGGGAGGAGGGAGGTGTCGAGCACGGAGCTGCTCGGCATCAGTAGGCGCAGAAACGAGCCAGCTGAGGAAAGCCCGGTCTTCAATAAGAGGCTGCCATCGTGAAATATCCCAGCTCATATCCTTGGACGAAGGAGCAGCGGCGCATGGCTGACGGCATAGTAGTACGACGACGGCATCAGATCTGGCAGGAATAAAACCAAGAAGGAAGACGTTCTTGGTACCGCAATTGTAGCATTCCAGGGTGGTGTCACCGAGCGCAGATTGAGGGTGAAGCTGGACTTCCTTGTGGCGTGCTCGGACCAGGTGAGTGACAATGTGAGACGAGCTGGCATTACCTCGCGCGCTACAGAACCACTTGTTGCAGGTAAGGCACTTGACGACACAGCTAGGCGAGTGGATGCCACAGTAGGCACAGGCATGGGGAGGCAGTGCCTTGTCCTCTTCGGGGGTCTTAATGGCGAGGTTCTTCATAGCATCGACGGGGACGCTAGAGATGCTCTCGTTGTCATCATCGTCGAAGGCTTCGTTCTCGTTGTCGTCATCGTCATTTTGGCGCCTCGCAGCCCCTAGGCCACCTCGGCCGTTGTACTTGCCGAAGAGCAGGGTCTCATCTGGATCGATAGTGGACATGTCATCTTCGCCGGCATTGATGGTGGTCGCAGAGTTGGACACGAGGTGATTTCCTAGGTGAGTGAAGGCGTCCATGATTGTATCAGCACCGCGTTGGGCCGGTGAGATCGACAGATTCCGGACGGAAAGGGATGGTGACCGGAGGAGTAGTCCGACAGACGGCGTGCTCCTTCTGGGCGGGTGATTCCGTTTCTCAGAGACCTGGTGAGGACGGCGGCGGCGGAGTACACGAGTAGGTATGTGTTGTCGAGTCTTTTACGACCGAAGCGATCGTCCTGTTTGCTGTTCAAAGAAGTGAGATGCAAAAGGTCACATCATCATCATCGACGGAAAAGACGGTACAACGAAGAGAGGCTCTTCAGTGCAGTACACGCGGCAGGGATAGATATGAAACCTGCCCGGTAGTCGCCAGAAAAATGCTTGGATGGCGGGGGAGGTTGGCGAAAGGCAAGGGTGTTAAAAAGTCGACGCTGGTGGGCTGTGGCCTGGGAGTTTGGAGGGACAAAGGCAGTTTGCGTTATGCCCGCGAGGTAAAGTTTGGGGTGCAGATAAGAATTGCGACTCCCGTGCTGCCCGTGCCAGTCGCAATTCAATTCAACCGGGGAGGAACCTTTGGAGGGAATCTTTTTTGACGGTGGTACGGCAGCAACGGTGACCCGCGAGCTCAGCCCACAGGGCTGTACACACTGTACCCAATCGCCTGTAAGTACAGGTGCAGAACCACTTGGAGACCGGCTGCGCCCACTGGACGGGCAACCGGCTACAGGGGGTGGTAGTGGGTCCTGTGCAAGAACAAGGTACTATGCGTACCGTGCGTACGTTGAGAATGTACTGTCTCTAAACCACGATGGATTGCAAGTGGACCTGACCCTTATGCGTCATTACGTAATGTACCTACTTGGAAGTACATACCCATGAAGCCCCGCCAAAATTTCTTGAATCGCCAGAAAAAAGTATCGACAAGCAAGCGTCGCCAATATCTGCAAATCCAACTACCGATCAATTCCACGTTCCAGCTACCGATTCGATTCGCAGTACCGATTATTCCCGTTTCGTATCGCAAGGTTGACTATCATCAACTATGATCCGCAAAAACGCCCGCGCGAGGAGAGATTTCCTCTACCGAAAGGCCATTCTCCTGCAGAATGCCGAAGTAGCTGAGCGCAGATCCAAGCTGCGCGCCGCGCTCGCCAGTGGCCGTCCCCTTGATCCCAAAATTGCCAACGACAAGACCCTTCGAAAGGACTTCCAGTACGACGAGTCAGCGCAGGATCGGACGGTGCAGGAGGAGCTTGAGTTGGACGATGAATATCAGCATCTCTCTGGTCTGGTCGACCCCCGTGTTCTCATCACAACTTCGCGAGACCCTTCGACGAGGCTTCAGGGTATGTCGCCACCTGGCGCATTTATATAGACCAAAGCGGTTAATATCGGAGTAGCTTTCAGCAAGGAAATCCGGTTACTTCTCCCGACAGGCATTCGTGTAAGTGATGCTAGCCATCATGCTCCTCCCGTCGCCAGTCAGGGAGACACGAGGCTTGCTCTAGCTGGTCCGTGGCTTGTATCAACCGAATCGCTGACTCTCGATCTTCAAGTTGAACCGTGGTGGTACCATTCTCCCCGACCTCGTCAAGTCAGCGCAGTCCGCCGGTCTCAGTGACATAATGGTACGCAATCAGGGGCTTCCGCGGTCTGAATCTGCCTACATAGTCGGATTGCTGCTAACACAGCCAAAAGTTGTTGCACGAGCACAGAGGTCAGCCCACGGGTCTCACGATATCGCATCTTCCATTTGGACCGACGGTGTCTTTCTCCCTTGTACGTTTGAGGCCAAATAGGGGTAATGTGATCGATGGCTGACATGGAGCAAGCATAACGTCGTGTTGCGTCACGATATCCCGAATACCATTCGAGGAACAGTGAGCGAAGCTTACCCGTAAGTTCATGGGACTTTTGACTCTTTCTCCGGGTGGAATAAGCCCCTGAGCGGAAGGCGTTTGAGTTGCAAGCAACAATTACTAACGATCTCAATGATAAAGACACTTGATATTCGAAGGTAATTATTAGTCTTTGTTATATGCGTATCTCCAGCTAACAAAACGCCAGGTTTTACAACACCGCTGGGTAAACGCATCATGAAAGTCCTCCAGCACATATTCCCTCCTCGGGAGCCCATCACTAGCAGCAAATCTGTCGGCTCCCGAGTGGTGACATTCAAAAACATTGACGACACAATCGAGGTACGATCCCAAAAATGTCGCTATGTATTGCGACGATGCTTGAGGTCTTGGTCCTGAAAATCATTGCTGACTGAATTTCGGAATAGGTCCGTCATCACGTCTTTGTACAAACTGGGTAAGCATATTTGACTACTTCAATATTCTCTGGGCAGCTTACAGTTTGCTATCATGCAACTATCCAAATATTTGGTTGCTGAGAAGTTGCTATGCATACCAATTTCTTCTCTTGCTAACCTGAACAGATACGACTCGGTCGAATTGAGTGAGGTTGGCCCGAGAATGTCGATGAAGCCTTTCCAAATCCGGGCCGGCCTGCTGGACCAGAAGGATGGCGACGTAGAGTGGGCTCTCACCAACTACACGCGAACAAGCCGAAAGAAGAACTATCTCTGAACGTAGTATGCGGTTACGTGTCGCTATTTCAGAGAAATATATGGCCGATAATCGACAGCTGGATGGTTTCGCGGAGGTAGGCGAAATGCCAGATGATAATGAAGCAGTCCCAGATGGTTTCTGCTAGGAGCTTTTCACCCTGGTAACCGCCCACAGAACGGAGGACCTCGCTGGCGAGGAGTCCCAGAGCGGTTCGGTGGATCATGCTGTATTGGTCTGCGCAATCGTGGATTCGATGCAATTGCTGCTGCTTGCGACTCTCGTCGATGGATGTAGGCCAGGTCTGCGAGGAGCTCTCGGCCATGCTCTCAAGCCAGTTCTTATAAGTTCGCAGTCTGGGTTCGATGCCTATGGACCGGAGCAGAGTCTGCAAGAATGGCTCGATACTCGAACCTTTGTCGCATGGTGTATTCTTGCCGTTTCCTGTCGAGCCGAACGCACCGCAGCATAATGGGCTTCTTGAGGGACGGAGAGATCGATGGAAAGATCGGTCTTCGATTATCTTTATTTTGTGCTGCTTCACTAGGAGGACTTGAAACAAAGAAGGCTCTAGACAAAAGCAAGTCAAAACTTCATCCAGCCAACTCAGAAGACAAAACGTTGGCGTTGGTAATTCTAACCCTCAACAAGATATTAAGATCAAGTTTGTGCGTGCGACATGTGAGATCGACTCAACAGGAACGTCCATCCGGCAGAACAGAGTGTGTTATTGAATTCGGAGTGTCACTCATCAACGTCAGATGATCGGTCTCCGATTGCCTGTGTGTTTTCTAGATCCCGTTCCCGTCCACCAAGTTTGACCTACATATTGCAAAACTGAGATCATGTGACACCTTGACAAACCCAAGATTAAAGCCCCTTTTCCTCGATTGGACCTCCAATAAAGTAGAAAACAAACTCCAACAGCTGAAAGCATCTTCAATCTCCAGACGAGAACGTTGCTGACTAAGGAACTATTTATAGCCGAGCTACGCTAGATGCCGCCAATGACTTGCTGTGTTTAGCAGAGAAACTCGGCTGCCTGGCATGCAGGCTAGGCGTTAGTTAATATGCACTGTATCGAATACTTCTCTGCTTCACCTGGAAATGTCGTTCTTGAAGGTACAGATGCTGCTTTGATACCGGTCGCCCTAACTCCTTCGTCCAAAGGTGTAAGTACCATTTGATCGGTGAGAGTTTAGTACCACGAACGAAGATGTAAAAGTCGCATTCGAATCCAGCCAACACTCTGGAAAAAGTTCGTCGAAGCGTAGTATTTCCGACGATATTCTGTTTCATAGAGACCGTCTCAAACGTGATATAAAACGGTTAACGGGTGGGTTCATCTCGGTAATGCGCAGGGCAGGTGCAAGTGGTGCTGTCAATGATCGCTGCAGATCTTGTATTTTAGGCAGGGACGACGGTACGGCAAGGTACCCACGTTAGACCGCAAAGGGCAAGACGTGAAAGCAAATTACGTCGTAGCACCGGTCTAAACTGCCCTGGCAAGCCCTGCAAGCCCCCAGGACTCCAGGCGGATACGACCTGACGTCCAACCACGACGCTCTCCAAGTCCTATGCTACCCATCACTAACTCGTCACTCTCCACCGAGTCCACTCCCACACAGCCACGCCTGCTTCGTAACGTCGGTCTCTGGGGTTACTGATTTTTTTATTTCATCTGCGGATTCGCTTCTACACGCACACATATGAAGAGCTCTGACTTACTTGCACATAGCACTTTCATCACATAAACCAGCCAAGCTATGTCTCAAAACCCGTACCACCAGGGCCCGGACGTCGAGCAGGGTTACGGATATGGCCAGGTCAGTGGTGATAAGCCCGCAAAGACGAGACGAGACGAGACGAGAGAGGGTCCTCTTCTCTCGAATCGCATGCATCCCGTCCCCACCGGTTCCGTTCTGACGGTGGATATTAGGAACATGAATTGCAGAGCTACCCCCAGCAGCCCGCCGCGCCGCAGACGCTCACGCAGCAAGAGTTTCTCAGTCGCATTGACTTCCTCCGCAACGAGATCGGCACCTTGACCAGCAATGTCCAGACCATCGCGGGTTTACATCAGCGCTCGTTCGCCGAGGCCGACGGCGGCAGCCTGTCGACACAGCAGCTCGAGCGTATTGTTGCCGAGACGCAGAACCTGAACGGCGGCATCCGCGACCAGCTGAGGTTCCTAGCTACCGATGTCAACCGCACCACCGACGGCACGCGCGGCATCAAGGAACGCCAGTTCGGCACGATCAAGGCTAGCTTTGAGCGCGAATTGCGCAGCTATCAGGAGGAGGAGAGTTCGTTCCGCACGCGCTATCGCGAACAGATTGCTCGTCAGTACCGGATCGTGAATCCCGACGCGACCGAGGCGGAAGTCCGGGAGGCCACGGAGGCCGATTGGGGCAATGAGGGTGTCTTCCAGACGGCCGTACGCTTGTCACCTTTTTCTTCAATCATGAATATAACAGAGATGCTAATGCTTTTCTAGCTCCGCACCAACCGCACCGGACAGGCGTCGTCGGTTCTCGGCGCTGTCCGCGCCCGACACAACGAGTTGCAGCGCATTGAGAAGACTCTTATGGAGCTCGCCGGCTTGTTCCAGGATCTCGCCGTGATAGTCGAGCAGCAAGAAGAACCCGTCGGACAGGCCGAGCACAACGCCGAGAACACTAACAAGTATATCGACCAGGGCAATGTGCAGGTTAAGAAAGGCATCATTAGCGCCCGGAACGCGAGAAAATGGAAGTGGTGGTGCCTGCTCATCGTGCTTCTCATCATTGGTGTGGCTGTCGGTCTTGGTGTTGGTCTGACACAGGGCACGAGGGCTGCCACGGGTAACTAGACCCGTTTTGTCGTTTGCGACTCCCATCATGATATGACCTTGGTCGGGGGGAGTTGATCGCGGAATCAAACCCCGCCCAGGCGACAACGATTGACGGCATATACCGAATTGAGCACGCACGTTTCGAGCATGGACGATTCTCACTAGACTCGTATTTATACTAATTCCTGGTTTTTTTATTTTTTTATCATTGTTTCTCTGCGATTCATTACGGATACGTCGACCGTCTTGCCGGCAGAGAGAAAGAGATGGCCCCCGAGGTATTTTCATACATACACATCACGTGTGTTTGAGTACGCTGTGCGTGTCTTCTGTCGGACATCTATATCTCGGCTTCAGTCGGTCTGAATGGACGGGATGAATGAATGGAATTGAGGCAAAAAGTGAAGACATTGTGGTTCTTCTTCCTCTTTTCTTTTATGGTATGACGATGATTCGCTCCGGACGGGTGAGGGATTGGGTGGGTTGGGCGGATCTTGAGCTGAAGGGGATTGGGAGGGAGGGTAGGGTAGGGTAGTGTGGTAATGACATAGGTGGTAATATATATATCACTTGATACTTTATTCATCTTGTGGTCTGTTCTTGCAGTTCGTGATGGGCGAGATGGATGGCGTAAGGAGACCTGGCGTGTCCGCCATTGTTGCTATCGCTGTGGTTGATGAGAGGGTCTATACCTGCCTCCCCTCAACTCTTGACGTGGTTTGGTCCCAACTTCGCATAGTCTTGGTTGAGCTCCGGGTGTAGGAGTATGATCTCCTTCAAGCACAACCTAGATACTATTCGGCCAGTACTATATCGAGTCAGTATGAAAAGGTTGAGCTCCATCTCAACTTGATAGTAAATGGATTCCGTCTGCCTGGATACTCCCGCATCTTCTCATCTTTGGGAGAATTTCCGTTGTTGGCCGCATTTCACCAAGCCCACGTCCTTGGTAACTCTCCCGAAAACCATCTTGCTAAAGTTGACTCTGACGGGACGGGGCATGAAGCATGAGGCATACGTATGCTTAAATCCGAAGTCAATCCGAACACGGATGCAGCTCACCTTGACATAGACGTTGATATCATGTGAAATTGTAATCTTTCAAGTGTTGGTTTTATCCATTCAACTGCTTCATATCATTGTCAATCTAACACGCTCTTCCACCTCGTGCTCGTAAATACATCTGCTTTTCTGTACCATCCAACGCTATGAAATGTAGGTGACGAACCTCAACAGACAAAACCAAACCAAAAAACGCTATAAACGCCAAAATAACAAAACCACCACAACCATCCCTATATTCAATCAAAATCTACCTCGCAACAAAAAACATAACCAAAAGAAAACAAAAAACCTCCAATTCATACCTCATAATCATCAAATCTTCGCCGGCCTCGCCGTATCCATACTCGCCCGTCCCATCTGCACAGCCATACTAACGCCCGTCCCCTTCCTCGTCCTCAGCGCAACCTTCCACCTCTTCGTCTCGCCCCCAAGGGGCGGGACCCCATCCCCCTCCAGCCCAAGCACCTCCATCAACTCCGGAATCTCCGCATGATCCCTCGTCGTGCGCATGCGATGACACCACGTAACACACTTCTCCTCGACCCTCTCCTCCTCGTTCTCAGGAAACTTCGTGCGCTCCGGCCTAGGCGACGAGATCGGCGTATCGAGGGACCGCGAAACGGGCTCGAAGAGGAACTCCCCGCCGACCTGGCGCTGATCGCCCATTTTCATGGCGAGGCCCGAGGGCACTTGTTTCAGGCCTTGGATTATGCCGGATACCATGGTGTGTGCGACGGATTTGTGGTGCATGTAGGCCGGTCTGGGACCCAGACTCATGGTGCGCACCATGCCGAGTTCTTGGTATAAGCGGCAGGTGGGGTCTGCGTAGACGGGGAAGGGGCACGATGTTTCTTGCACGTAGGTCTCGATGAGTTTGTGGGAGCCGCAGCCGATTACGGCGATGAAGGTGCTCACGGGGAGGGAGAGGAGGGAGTCGGGGGTTATGGAGGCGGAGAGGGTGCGGAGGTATTCTTGGCAGTTCTGGCAGACGTTAGTATTCACTTTCATGATATGGAGATAGGTGTTTTGATTAGGGGCAGGGGTAAGACTTACACCACAGAAGAAATGGCGCACGAAAATCAGGAGAACGCGGCGCGCGACATTATGCCCGGAATACAGACTCTTAAAGGGCCGCGTGCGTCCGTCTTGGTCCAGGACGGTGTAGTTCTCGATAGCGCGCAGGTTTTGGAGTGTGGGCAGCTCGTTGTTCGTCTCGACTTCGCCGTCGAAGTCCGGGGCGTTCAGCTGGTCTTCTGTCGGCACGGGGATGGTGATGGGGTTGGGGGCGAGGTAGTTCGGGGGCGGAGCGTGCTCGGAGACGGGTTGGGAGAGGGGCCGTCCCGAGCCGGATCCCGAGGCCGAACCCGAGCCGGCGGAGGGCACTCGGCTGGGGGCTGCGGACGATGCTGCGGATGCTGCTGCTGCTGCGGCCGCGGGATCGGCTAGGACGACTTCGCTGTAGGAAGGGGGTAGGGAGGTCTGCTCGGTTGAGGAGAGCTGACTTGAGGATGTGGGCGCATTGTTGTGGGATCGTCGACGGAGGTTGAGGCCGCTCGGTCTGGATCCCCTTACGGTAGCTGACTTTCGGAGGGATATCGTGGGCATGGTGTGTTTCTTTCTTTCGTTCGGTCTTTCTCCTGACAAGTTCTCCTTCTTTCTTCACAAGTATGGTCTTTCCAGAGACGACAGCAAGAGAGCTTCGACTTATAGATGATAGATGGATTGGTTAAAACATAGATAGAATATGTAACTCGATCTCAACTTCATGAATTTATTAACTTATAGCATTAGCGGCACGGCCTCACTTTCGTACCTGCCGCTCACGTCTCGACTCCTACCGTAACCCGTATGGCATGCCGTCCTCTCTATGGACGGACCTCTCTCGACGACCCCACACATCCTACGTGTGCCTGAGGCGCTGAAAGGTGCTTGGTCTGATGGGCCCCGGAGCTAACCTTAGCAGAAGGCGGTGGAGATCGGTGGATCCCAGCTTTCAAAAGGACTGTTCCAGAGCGAGATCGTGCGGTACTCAGATCGGCCAATCAGAGCGTCCTACGAGCTCTGTCACAGGGCACTAAAGGGTGCTAACGCCACCATGGGCGGCCCCAAAAGCGGCCACGTCGCCAACAGGGCCCCACACTTCTTCGTTTGCCAGCGGGACCGACGGCTTAGGGCACCTAGCCCCCGGCTTAAAGAGGGACAAGGGAAGCTGAGGAAAAGAGGGCGCCGATATCCACTCCTCTGCCCACTTGGGCGCTCCGTCCATCTTTTGCCGTTTTGGGGTGTTGATTTTTGGTCCGTTCGTGCAAAACATCGCTGTGAAATTCGACGACTTTCTTGATGGGATTCCTTCTCATTCGTGAGAATACTGCTGAGGCTGTACACTACGACGCGTGCATAAGTACGTTGGTATTCGATGCCATCCAATCAGAAATACGATCTGCCCTTGTTCTGAAAGATTGAACTCGCGTTTGCCTCGTTTGGGTTGAACCTCTTGAATACGAAATGCTTCCTTCGCTTGACTGGACGCCGCGATGCCGCGTTGGGACCCATTCTGACGGATTACGATACCTACGGATTAGGGCTTCCCATCCATATCGAGGCGCCGGTGTCTGTCATCTCTACGAGTAACCGCAGAATAGGCAGCCGTATTCTTCTTCACAGACCAACCATTTGATACCTTCCTGAACAGATGATACGGGTTTCTCTCAGTAACTGCTATTTCTGGTTAAGTCTTGTCATCTTTTGTTGTCGGCGTTTATTCCGTATCATCGTCTTTCCGTATCATCTCGATGACTACGAAAATGTCTACGCGCCTCGGAAAATATCTGAAAGTAATCCACACATCCACTGCGCTAAAGCTGAGGAGTTCAGACTCCAGAGAGCAAGCAAGACACAGGCTGAAGAACCCGCCCTGTTGGTTGGTTCGCCGTGACTTACATTTGCTAGCTTCGCCCGCCGGCACTTTTCTTTGCGACGATCCCGCGAAACCGCAAATGCCGAGGTTAAACCTGATCAATCAAGTCTCCCCAATCATCAACTTGATTTTCCAGACTGGGTAAAAAAGAGGGACTAAAAACTTCACGCCGTCTCTTTTCTCTCTCAAGGCAAAAAAGAGCAAGCAGCTAAAGTTGCCGGGAGTGTTTGTCTTGACTCTTTCCAGTGTAGTCTTGCCGGGCGTCTGGGACGGACAGTTCCCGGTGTTTGCCGCCAAGAAACACCGCATCTTGATCCCCACGATGCTTGATTCGTCTCTCTGGTTTTGCCCCTCCTCGGAGTTCGTTCAGGTCATGTCGTCTCGCAGCTGGACTGGGCTGTGCGGTGAATTGTTACCATATAAGAAGGCGGTATGTCCTTATTATTCCGTACGGATTGTATTGGGTGTGATTCTCGCCTCGCGGCCGTGCAGACAGACCTCGCCGGATGCACCGGTAGGTGTGAGTGGGCTGTGGCCAGCTGCATTGGGGCACTCGTTGTCTGTCTGTCTGCTACCGGTTGTAGCATTCCGGTGTGTGTCAAGGCGAAGGCGTGCGTGTCCAAGCAAGCTAGCTGCCAAGCAAGCAAACCTGCTTGATTCCGTCCGTAGGTACGGAATATTATTCCGTATGATTTGCAGATGGGCGGACTGAAGACTAGCTTGAGCAGTGATAGTTGATAGGTAGGCAGTCTGTTGTTAATCTATCTACAGCTTCTTATCATGCAGCCATCCATCCATCTGCAGCAAACGAGTAGACACTGCAGAGCAATCGATGCCATACAATCAGATCACCATCATGAACAACGTAGTAGTAAATCTGTTCTCAACCTCCTCTCCTCCGACACCGGCGCTATATAATCCATAATCCATCTCCCATCCTCACCATCAACGAACCATCACAAACCATGTCCGCGCCCTAACCACCACCACAACCAAAATGCTCCTCCCCCTCCTCCTCCTCCTCCCCACCCCAGTCCTCTCAGACTGCCAAATCCTCAAACACGGCCTCTCCAACGACCTAATCCTCCACGGGACCCTCCTAACCCCCACCGGCGCGCACCCCTCCTCAACAATCTACATCCACTCGCACACCATCTCCCACGACCCCTGCCCCCACAGCCCCGACGCAACAATCCTAAACTGCACCAACTCCGTGATCTCCCCGGGCTTCATCAACACACACGAGCACATCGACTACGCAACCGTCTCCCCCTTCCCGGACACCGGCGAACGCGTCTTCCAACGCCACGACTGGCGCCTCGGCCTCCGCGGCTTCACAGCGCGCGTCGCGACGCCGAACGGGTCCGAGATCGCCGCTACGGCATGGGGTGAACTCCGGCATCTCCTCTCGGGCACCACGGCCATCATCGGGTCCGAGATGGTGCCTGGTCTCGTGCGGAATTTGGATTATACAGATGGTTTGGAGGATGGTGTTTCCGGCCCCGTGGCGAAATACGACGTCTTCCCACTCGATGATGCCCGTGGGATCCAGCGGCTCGGCGATTGCGATTACGGGCCGGCACCCATTACGCGGGAGGATGTTGCAAGTTATAATCGGTACGTGGGGCATATATCCGAAGGCATCGACGACGAGGCCGCGAATGAGTTTGCGTGTTTATCGAATGGGACATTCGATACGGTTCCGGCCCCGGGGGGCGGGGGTTTGAGTACGGATATTGTTGGTCCGAATCTTGCGCTCGTGCATGCGTTAGGTTTAACGGAGGCTGATATCCGGACTGTTGCGGCCGGAGGGGCGAAGATTGTTTGGAGTCCGCGGAGTAATGTTTTTTTGTATGGAAGGACGATGAATGTGAGTGCGTTGCTGGAGGCGGGTATTACGGTTGCGCTGGGGACGGATTGGTTACCGTCGGGGTCTGCGACGATGGGGCGGGAGGCTGTTTGTGCAAAGTCTGTCATGAGTGATGCTTATGGGGTTGAGATACCCGCGAAGACGCTTTGGGAGATGGCGACGATTAATGCGGCGAGGGTTGCGGGGTTTGAGGACATGTTGGGCTCGATTGAGGAGGGGAAGGTTGCTGATATTGTTGTCTTTGGGGAGAACGACGAGCATGATGCGGATCCGTATGCGCAGGCTATCTTTGCGCCGCAGGAGAAGATTGAGCTTGTTATTCGCGGCGGGAAGGTCTTGCTTGCGGATTCTGCGATTGCGGATGTCGCCAGGGGAAAGTGTGAGGAGGTCGTGTTTGGGGAGACGACGAAGATGGTCTGTGTCGAGGATGAGTTGGGCTCTTCGTATGCGGACTTTGAACGGGAGCTCGGCGGCGTTTATCCTGCGGTGCTGCCCGCTGTGCCCCCTGATGAACCGTCTTGTGCGCCGACGAGATATGATGTGGTGTAGATTAGTGAAGTAAAATAATCTAATGTCTGTACTGTGAAGCTTGTCATATGAGCTATGAGAAAGGGGTTCAAGCGTTGAAATGTACCCTTGCCCCTTTTCCCCTGCTCTCGTAATCATGAGGTGCAATTACTTCTACATCACGTTCGATCCGCTCATGAGTAACACATTCTTTTGCTACGTATTCTCCGTAACACTACTCATAAGGATGGCAAAACCGTATATTAATGCCCCATACCAACTCAGCGAACAATTTCTAGTTGCCACGATCCCTTCTCACCCTTCCCAATCACCCTCAGTTCGAGGTATCGCTGATGAAACGCATCTGAGAGCCCGGCACAGCACTGTCGAGCAGCTTATCGAAGAGAGGTGTTCCGAGACCGGTGACGGGATCCTGTGAGCAAAGCAAGTTAGTGACCAGAGATATCTCTTAAAATGCATCTCTTTGAGTAGAGATGGTGGAAGGCTTCGACAAGAATACAGAGAAGGGAAGAACCTACCCATCCAACAGTAGCATTCCACCCCGCCCCGGGCACATTCGGCCCCGGCAATCCGGAAAAGATATCCCGTCCATTACACCCCCTACTCCCACCATTGACAATATCCGTCAGCCCATCCTTCGCAGCACCATAAAGCCAAGGGTTCAGGAATCCCAAAGGTTGCAGACCCTTGCTGATACGGGCATTATTGATCAAAGCAATAATAGCAGCAAACGTCGGAGCGCTGGCCGAGGTCCCGCCCACGCGGATCTGTCTGCCTCGAGATATGACGACGAAATTCGAGCCTTGCGCCGCGACGTCTGGGAATCCGCGGCCGTTGGGATTGTACAAGCCCTCGAAGGTATCGCCGATGCTGCGTATGTAGTCGGAGACGACTTGCTCTTGGTATGCAGGGCGCTCGTGGAGATCAGAAAACCCGCCTGAGCTGAATGAGACGGCACGCTCGGGCTGCACACCGACAGTTCCGCCTACTGACGTTAGATGAGGGCAGGAGCCCGGGAATGTAGCTTGGAATCGGGTGGTGTTTGTCCCGTCGTTGGTGAGACATCCACTGCCTGGGCCGGTGCTGTGCCTTCAAGTCAGAATATGAACTTCAGGGGTAAGGAGCGTGGTGGTGTGGAGTGAGAAACTCACTCTCCTGAACTGAACAAGACGGAGACGCCACGCGCACCGAGCTGGGCGAACATGTTGCAGACTTTCTTGGCGTATTCCTTGGGAACTGACTGCTCGTCTTCTCCATATGACGTTGTCAGAGTATGGGGAAGCTCCTCATTCGACAGACCGAGCAGGTAAGTCAAGTACTCGAGGTAGGGCTCGTTGGAGTTCTATTTTCTGGGTCAGCATCCATCAGCGAGTTTTATACACTCTTCAAGTTGCGTACATTGTTCGGGTCAGGTTGGCTAGTTATAGCTGTTAGCATATCTTTTGACATGTCGGGACTTGAGAAGACTCACCTGAGATCCGGCACAAGAGGACCACGACCGCCGACCTACATTGGACTTGTTAGCGATTTGACCCCGTTTCCGACTCAAGGCATAACCTATGAATTGAGAGACTAACCGAGTAATACCTGATCTCCTGCCCAAACCCAATAGAAGCAGCATACTGCATATCCAAATTCGCCTCGACATCAAGGTCGAGAGTATCGGTCTGGTTATCTAGACCTCCATTGACCTGCACAGTCGTGAAGTTCTGGCTAATAGCGTACGGCGCAAATTTATCAAGGAAACTGTCTATAACACAGAATTAATCTCTGTCTGTTCAAAAACAAACAGCAACACTTACCAAGAGCATCGTGCTTAGCGTACTCCTACCCCAAGATCAGCATACACACGAAAACCGAACGCTCAAGTCAACATACCTCCAAGAATCCACTGATACCAAAGAATCCGCCGACATCCGGATCAGCCTGGGCATCACCGACATTATACAGCGCCCTTAAACACTCAGGCGTAACCGTGCTATTACAGAGCGTCGAATTGAGTTCCTGCGTGGGGATATCCGCGGCCTCCTGAACGAGATCAGGGAACGCGCCCTGCTCAATGACGTGTACGCCCTGCGGCCGGATCTGCCCAAAGCGCGTCGTGGGCTGGATCATGGTAATATGCGATCTGACGTCTTCGGGAACAGAATACCTACAAAACCTGGTCAGTCCACCCTATCTTTCCCACGACCTCGAAAAACATACTGCAACGTCCGAATACTCTCCCGAACAGAATTCCCATGCGCGTACACCCCAAACTCGGTATCCAGAATCCTAGCCGCGTCCGATACGGTGGTCCGGAAATTAATCCACTCCCCCTCATCCTCAATATCGTCTTCATCTACACCGGCGGCACGAAGCCATCGCAACACAGCACCCGTCGACTCCCCACTCGGCCGCATGAGCTCCCTCACGTCCTCGCGCGATAGGTGGTGTCCGTACAGCGCATGCTGCGGCGTCGAGATGTCGTACAATGTCTTCTCGAAGCGGTCGAGACCGGGTTGTTCGAGGGCGATGCGCAGCTTGAGGGATTGCTCGCCACTGGCGTCGCGGAGCTTGGACCAGCCGGTGGGAATAGACGGGAGGGACTCGACGAGGACATTTTTGCCTTCGACGATGGAGTGCAGGAGGATGAGGGCTGCGGAGAGGAGGGATTGGGTCTTCATTTTTTTCATGGACGCCCTGGGTGGTTGAGAAGATCACGTCAATGGTGAAAAGATGATGAATGAGTGAGAGGTGGTGACTGCCTGGATATCACCAGACATGTGTAAGGGGAAGTCAGAAGGAGAGAGGGGAGAGAAGGAAAGAGAGACGAGACACGGGATGGATATACCAGCCCCCTGGCTAGTGATGTCTCTCTCTTTCTGCGCACGCCGAATTCGTCCCGCGCGAACATGTGTGACTTTCAGCTTGTCACTCTTCATACAGTGAGTGACCCAAATACAATCGAGGGAAGACCATGGTTGGGTCGCAAGATGGCGTCGTAGCCATCACTGGTTCACGATAATGCATATGCGGCCCGCGATCTGCATCGTCCTATTGGCGCCCGGGTCGGGGTTTTTTATTTCACAGTGTTGCTTGTCATGTTGTGATTATATTCTGTGCGAGGGGGATGAAGGAACACTCCTACTCGAGGATCGCATGTCACGAGGGATCCGTCCTCATGGATTTCCTGCGGGATATATTATGCCGTGATGTAATGCCATGAGCTGGACATACATGCGACGATGCGGTCGGTCATTGGACTTACAGGGTATTGAAGAGCTTGGAAACGAGTGAATTCACACAAATGCATCTGCGTGATTGCCGTGTTTCTTGTTTTCGTTGTTTCTCATTAATTCGTATGTGTCTCGCAATCGTGCATCAGATCACATAGCACCAGAATCTGCAGTACGCAGTATGCTGGCAGCCGCTGGGACAACAAAGTACACAAATGGAAACCAGTTCGAGCTTAACAAACCCATGTCGTGAGCCGTGATAACGATTCATGACTGGGCAATCAAGTCTTCATCAATGCCCTCCTATTCGAATAGGGGAATAAAATCTTAGAGCCTGCGATAGTCAGTCAGTCAGCCCCAATAGAGTGACGGGCATATAAACAACATCAAGAGCAAAGAACACATGTTGACTTTGACAGTGCTGACGCATTTCGTCAGCTATTCTCATTGCTATAAACTCGACCAGGACAGAGATGGAGAGGAGCATCTGATGAAGGCGACCATCTATTCCATAGCCATTATTCTGTTATTAGCTACCTCAAATTCACTATCCTATCACTTTTTCTCAAAGGTGCACTACAAATAGCAATGACCAAGACAAGGAACTTTTGTACCCAGGCCATGAGAAGGGAAGCAGTCAGTGTCCCGGCGGGATTCAAGCTTCATACCATAAAGACGGGCGGATGCGAGAGTCGGCGGCATGAAGCAGTAGAGCGCTTCCAGTTGATCGGTATTCCGTATGCGATGACAGAATTATCGTCGAGGACAGATATTGGGACCACGTCCGGGCTTCTAGCCGACTTTGACGTAGTTTCCTGTCACGAATAACCGTCAGCTCATCATAACTCAATGTAAGGTGGGAGACCGCTTGCTCACCAGGGAATTGTCCTGTTCGACCATTTATTCTTCCTGTCCACCACTCGTTCTCGTTCTGTGTTCTGCTCACAATCTCTATTACATCACCCACCCTGAAGCTCAAATCACCCTCGGCCTGTGCAGAGTAGTCATACAACGCCGTCACTGTCTCAACTTGAGGTGCCGCTAACCGACTGGGCTTGGGCCTAGGCGGAGGTGGCTTTGGCTTTCCGGCAGCAGCTGCTGCTAAAGCTGAGGGATTTGCATTGACGGCAGCAATCGAGTAGGGCGGCGGCGGCTGGTCGACGGAACTTGAGGCGGCGTGCTGCACATGTTTGAGTGACGAGGTGGCAACTGGCGCGACTGGCGCTGATGATATCGACGATGGCGTCGACACTGACGGGCCCTGGGTGAGCAATCCGGCCGGTTCGCTGCCTCCTTCAACAGCCGCAGTCGGTTTCTGTCCATACTTTGGTGGGCGCTGCCGACCGCTGGTCTTGAAGCGCACAATCGTAAGTTTCTCCGCCTGCTCGGCTATGTCTCCGCGCTTTTGAGCAAATGCTTCTTCGATATCGAGGTTGAGGTTGAAGTATCCGATGTCGCACTGCTGCATCTTTTGGTGTAAGACGTAGAATATATTTAACTGCATGTAGTAGAAGGACTGGAAGAGCGGCTGGATGAACTCGCGCTCCAGGGCAAACAGCTTGGGCAGTTCGGCTTTCAGGAGATCGTTGAAATAGTTGAACTCCTGCGTCGACTGCTCCAACTCGCTTTCGGCCTTCCACATCGCTTTCTCGTCCTTGGCCGACTTTTCTTTCTTGTCCTGCAATTTCTTCAGAGCATTTCGGTGGCGGTCGTAGTCGAGTTGCTTGTGATCGCGCTTGACAGCAGTCTTGCGCACAACCTTGAGCACATCGAGAAGCTCATTTGCCGGGCGAACGATGCGCGTATCGATCATTTCAAGCTCGGGGGCAATAGTCTCTTGTAAGTCTCTAACAACAGCTTCATATTCCTCACAAGCGCGGATACCCTCGGGATTGCCCTGCACGACGAGGGAGTCGGGATCGGACATGCGGCCGGATATGGGCTTGTAGATCTCAACCATGGCCTGACTGAACTCGATCTGGTGGTTCAGCATGCCGTTGATGGCTTCAAAGTACTTCGAACTCGAGTCGTGTAAGCGCTTCGTTTCGGCCTCGAGCTCCTGGAAACGACGTTCCGAATCGATGAAGACGGCATCTTTGGTGTGCTCGCCGATGTTAAATTTGGCTCTGAGCTGTTGCGGTGCCTGTAATGCAGAGCAAAGGAAAGAATCGCCCATGTCAGTCTCTCCATCTACGGCGGCGCAAACCAAACCACAAGGGGGTGAGGCCGACTTACGCGCACCACGCTCTTCTGAAAGCCGCGAAAGCTCATGTCTAATTCGCGGGCGAAGGCGACCTTATAAATGGCGTATCGCAATAATTTCAAGGTCCAGCTACGCAGTAGAATACTGGGCTATGCTGTTGTTATGTACTGCTACCTATGTATCCAGGCCAGTAGACAAATTTCTCAGTCGTAATAAATTGCCTCGGTAAGGATCGTAAGCCCGACGGCAATGCTGTCGTGTGGGGATTCGCAGAGTGCGGCGGGGTGCCGTGGAGATATGCGAATATCAACGTAGAGACTAGGTAGAAGGAATGATGAGAAAAGAGCTATCGTAGAACTAAGTGCCGGAATGCGAGTGAGTATTATTCCGTATAACGCGATGCGATGCGGTGCTTGGACCAATATGCGGGACTCTCGGGGGGTTGAGATTGATGGATGATCCGGGATGCAGACAAAGGAATGATGGAAGAGTAGAAGATAACAACAAGAAGAGAGAATGAGAATGAGAATCGAATACGGAGGGAGAGATGCAGAAAGATATGGGGATCGGAGTGATGACGAGGCAGGTGGCAGAGTGAGTAGGCAGAAGGTAAGATGGCACGGTAGGTAAGCTGAAGGAAGTTATTTGTAGGACCAGTGGTGAGCCACTCGGCACGGAACACGGAATGCGGATTCAAGTGATAGTGCGTAGTGCGTTCGGAGTCGCACCTACCTCGTCGACGATGCCCTCGTGGCAGTGCTAAAAAAGGCGCGGGTCGCAATATCACTGCTTCCTATACTGTGGCTTGGCTGCTCAGGCTGCTGCTCAGGTCAGTCGCTCTTGCTCTTTCTTTGCTCTTTCTTACTACGACCGATTAATAATGTCTCTCTGCTGATCCCTTTTTTCGCGACAGCGAGATGTACAATGTACATGCATTAACTTACTGTACGTGCATATGCCCTTATAAACAGGTAAGAGGCAATCCGCAATGCATAACAAATCAGGGGAGCGGATCAGCGTGGTGGTTCCGCTTGTTGTGCCGTGTGAGATGGGATGCAACTTGGATGGAAGGTGGTAACCCGCAGAATTAGGGATGTGAGTGTACGGAGAGCGGAGAACGGATTGGGTAATACTCGTGAGTTCTTTGAAGCTCGTGCAAACCGTGGTATTTCGGCTCAGTCGGAAATCGGGATTTGTCTTGAGTTGTGCTTGCCTTCCTTGTCTCCTGGTCCGATTGAGTAATGCAACGTCATTCTGGTCCCTGCGCACAAACAAGTCCCGGCAGTTTTATGTATGACGGCATGATACATGGTGGCAACTGTCTGCCATCTGTCCGCATTGCTCTAGTCTTATCTAAAGCCCTATCTAGCACGCCAACCTTGAATAGGCTTAGCTGCTGCTCCGATAACGCCGAGCTTCCGCGGATCTTCGGTTCTAGCTTCTCATAATTTTTAAGCATAACTGCTTGCTCCATTTTCCAAATCTCCTCCTCCCCTCTTCACAATTCCCGCCACCTTCCCTTAATTTGTTTTCTATTCCTGCAAACATCCTACCATGGCCAATGTAGCTACAACGGCCTTGAGACGGGCGTCACGCCTTGGTCTCAATCAATCGCTGTCCTTTGCATCCGCGCGACAGTCGCGATCTCTAGTCCAGTCCCTCGCTGCGCCTGCGACAGCCATATCGAGGACGTCGCGGAGAGGCTATGTCTCCGAGACAAAGAGACACAATGCCCAGGTCGCCGTTGAATCCCCGGTCAAGCTTGACAAGAAGGACTTCGTCAACGAGAAGGGTGAGATGGTCATGCCGGGTACCGCAAGTGCTCTGAACGCTGCCGGTAGTCCCGTTGCTCAGGTCCTGAAGGATGCCAAGCTTATGGACGAGGGCCAACGCCCCATCTACCTCGATATGCAGGCCACCACACCGGTCGATCCCAGAGTCCTGGATGCCATGCTTCCCTTCTTCGTCAACGTGTACGGAAACCCGCATTCGCGGACGCACGCTTACGGTTGGGAGAGTGAGAAAGCCGTCGAGGAGGCGCGCGAGCATGTGGCAAACTTGATCGGCGCCGACCCCAAGGAGATTATTTTCACCAGCGGCGCCACCGAGAGTAACAACATGAGTATTAAGGGTGTCGCCAGATTCTTTGGCCGCTCGGGCAAGAAGAAGCACATCATTACTAGCCAGACCGAACACAAGTGCGTTCTTGATAGCTGCCGGCATCTGCAGGATGAAGGCTTCGAGGTCACGTACTTGCCTGTTCAGAACAACGGCTTGATCAACATGGAGGAACTCGAGGCCGCCATCCGACCAGAGACCGCGCTCGTCAGTATCATGACTGTGAACAACGAGATTGGTGTCATCCAGCCTATTGAAGAGATTGGCAAGCTGTGCCGTGCCAAGAAGGTGTTCTTCCACACCGACGCTGCTCAGGCTGTCGGCAAGATTCCTCTTGACGTTAACGCCATGAACATCGACTTGATGTCCATTTCTTCGCACAAGATCTACGGCCCCAAGGGTATCGGTGCCTGCTACGTCCGTCGACGACCTCGTGTCAGATTGGACCCTATCATGAGTGGCGGTGGCCAAGAGCGTGGTCTGCGAAGTGGCACCCTTGCGCCCCCGCTTGTTGTTGGATTCGGTGAAGCCTGCCGAATCGCCAAGGAAGAGATGCAAGTAAGTCTTATCCCTCGTCCCGCCTTTTTACCTCTTTTCTCTCTCGGAGAGCCCAGCACATCCCTCGTTTATTATGATGAATCGCTTTAAACATGCATGGCTTGCTGAATTCCTTGACCGGAGTTACTTTGTTGATAAACAGCACACGCGTCTGATTTAAACGTTCTTGTCTCTCTTTCATCACATTGAGCATTTGCAATGTACCTAGACTGACAAAATTCGCATTAGTATGACTCGAAGTACATCAAGTCGCTCTCCGACCGCCTGCTCAACGGCCTCTTGGCTCTCGAGCACACCAGCCAGAACGGTGATGCCAAGCACTTCTACCCCGGCTGCGTTAACGTCTCGTTTGCCTACGTTGAAGGTGAATCGCTCCTCATGGCTTTGAAGGATATTGCTTTGTCATCTGGCAGTGCCTGCACTTCTGCATCGCTCGAGCCCAGCTACGTGTTGCGTGCCCTTGGCAACAGCGATGAGAGCGCCCACAGCAGTATCCGATTCGGTATCGGCCGTTTCACTACTGTCGAGGAGGTCGACTACGTGCTCAAGGCCGTGCGAGAGCGCGTCACCTTCTTGCGCGAGTTGAGTCCTCTCTGGGAGCTCGTCCAGGAGGGTATTGATCTGAACACGATCGAGTGGAGCCAGCACTAGACGTATTCACGATGCGCATCTATTTCTTGTCTAATTGTTATTACCGATGTTGTCGACACGTACTTGTGCGCACAATTGTTTGAGATTTGATGAGAAGGGAGTTCGGGGCGTTATACCAAAGGGTTCCAAGATGATAGGAAGCATCTGTGCAGGCGGGGCTACATATTTCACGGCGTTGAGGGTTCTTGATTCTGACTCACTACTACAACTACAATTTTTCCTTTCTTACACGGACAGACAGACGGCGTCACGGGTGACCCTGATATTCTGCTCTCTGATTTTTTACCCCGCAGTGACAGTCTGCTGTCTGTCTCGGTAGGGAACAAACACACACACACACGGCATGGGAGTTGGGAACGAGCATGTTGATTTGATACCAAAGTTATGTATAATGAGCCCTTCGAAGTATGGCATCAACTGGACATTGTTGTTGATGTCTGGTTTACGAGAATTCAATGAGGCTGTAGCCACGCCTGAAAAGTTCAAAGATTGGCGAAACGATATCCCGTGTCTTCGATGAGATTCCATTCCATGTGTCTATGTATTACGTGACATGAATGTACCGAGTCGATGTCGCATGAGACACGTACGGAAGTGATTGTATCCAAGGTCTCACCATGAACCCGGTCGTATATATTCGTCTGGTGCGTTGTCAAGGCAGTTACAGCCACCTCTACACATTCCGTACATACCTAACCTAACCTAGCCGCAGAAGCGAACGATCGGATCGCGGGGAACGTCGTGCGACGTGAGAAAAGCGTCTATGACATCATGAAGAATAAGACATTGTTTGTTTGTCTGTTTGGCGTGAACGCCTACTGCGTCATCGCGATCGATCGAGAGACTTCTTTGATCTGTTACGGGCTGGTGATGATGTCTGTGCTTTCCTGCGATCGATTAGTTCCTGCGATCGATGGGATGTGAGGGGATTGTGGCTTCTGTTGGGGATGCGTGATGGGGATATAAAAGGGGTCTTCGCACGTCGAGTTGAAGTTGTGGTCTTCTGATCACAGAACTCGCCTACGAACGATTGATCAGAACAGTTGACCTACAACAATCGACCTAACTAATACTGAAGTGTTGTGAATTGTTATATCTGTCTGTCACCATGTCCAGCAACGACAACACCTCCACCCTCAAGTCGACTCTCGACACCATCACCGGCGCGGCCCAGAATGCGTTTGGTCAGTTGACTGGTAGCACTTCTGATCAGGTATTCACCCCCTTTCCTCACCACCATTTTCCCCTCAAGTCACCCATTCCACCACCTCATCCTCACCCAGGTCACCGTCCCTCCTGTCCTCCCCCTCCCCTCACCCCATTTCACCCTCCCCGTCCCCCTTTCCACCCTCCCCCTCATCCCTTCCACCCCCTCAACTCCCCAATCTAACACCCCCAGACCAAAGGCGAAGCCAAACAACACAAAGCCGACGCCGAATACGAGGCTTCAAAGGCAACCGCCAAGATCCCAGGCTTCACCGCCACCACGGACTCCGTGACCAAAGACCACCCGGACCGCACGACGGGCGCGTATAACCAGACCGTCGGGTCTGCGAAGGAGGCGGTGGGTGGGATTATTGGGTCGGAGGTTCGTCTCTTCTCCCTTCCCCTTCTCATTACAACCCTGCTTCATAACTGTGCCCTTCACACCTTCTCACACCTCCCCCTTACCCATACTTGTACTCTGCTTCACAACCCCATCCACACACACCCTTCACACACACAGACTACGAATCACATACAGTCATACTACTGAAAACCAGCTAACCCTCCCCGCCCAGTCCCTAAAAGCCACCGGCCGCGCCCAAAACCAATCAGGCCAGCAACAAGAAGCGCGCGGGCAAGCGAGCGACTACAGTTCCGGGTTAAGCGACCGCGTGACAGGCACTGTGGGTAGTACCCTTGCGAGTCTCACGGGAAACAAGAAAGCCGAGGCGGATTATCAGCAGCAGCATGATGAGGGGAAGACGACGCAGCGGGGCGCGGAATTTGATATTCGGAAGAAGGCGGATGCGGAGGTTGAGGCTGCGCGTTCTTCGAATTAGGGACGGGTCTTTGTTGACGTAGGGCTTCGTGGTTACGATCGAGTGAGTGAGTGAGAGGATGGCTTCAAGCTCAGGAATGAATGAGCAAGTGGGGCAGGCAATGAGCAAGGTGTTGGTGTTGATTTGATACCCTTATATGCCTGAGAAATGAAAGGGGGTTGATGAGACTTTGCTGTGCTGAGATGGGGAAAGAGAGATAAGGGGAAGAGATACACGTGAACTGGACTCCTAGATAGCTCCTGAGAATAGCAAGACCAAATAATAAATGCTTGCTTCAATCTTCAATTATTCTTCCAAAATGCTCTGTTGTCGTTATAGGAAAGGTCAGGTCTGCTGCATGTGATAGCTTGCCATATAAGTTCGTATGAGCAGAAGAAAATTAAAATCGTGACAGACGAGATGCACGTGAAAGGGACGAAGCAAGACGAATCTGTGATGATATGTGCAGTCCATTATCTTTCAACTAAACAAGGGGTATATCCTACTAGACTCCCGATCACGGACACAACAAACAGACTCAATCTCAACAAATCTCCATAGCCGTAAACTCCTCCTGCACCTCCTTCTCCTCAGGAACACCCCAAATACAAACCGTCTCCCAAAACTCCGGATTCGCAATCTTCCACGCCATAAACACATCTCTGATCCGTGCATCCCCACCCCGTCGATCCCAGCGCTCCATAACCACATACAAACGTCTCATCTGCTCTCCGACCTTCTTCTCTTCGGGCCGGAGGTCCTTCTTCGAACGTAACCTGTAGTAAGCGCCAACGGATTTCTTGCTGAGGAGAGGAAGGGCCAGGGAGACTTTGATGAGCTGCTCGACTGCTGACGCGGGGCCGAGATCGAGGTTTCCGATGTGTTCTGCGAGACACAGGAGGTCGTGGACATCGTGGTAGACGGAGGTGAGGGTCTTGTAGGCGTCGTCGACGAGCGTGGTCCAGAGGAGAACGTCGCTTTCGCTGCTGCCGAGGTATTCGGAGATAGTTTGCTGCAGGGCCTTGGCGAGGAGAGCCATGTCTTCGTCGTTTGCGACGGCACATCGGTCCGGGTAGGGGAGACACCAAAGTCGTAGGGGAAAGGTTGATGGCAACAATTTATCGCCTCGGTGCGCGCTCTTTTGCTCGATGAGGGCGATTAATCCCTGAGCGAGAAGAAGAGTTGACTGGCGCCAATGGGCCCATTGTGTCTCCATCTCCTTGGTGTAGTTTTCGACGGATTTGGCTCGAGAGTATCCCATGCCGGAAGGGGCCAGCAAGCTCACGAGATAAGTCCAATTCTCTGCGCGCTCTTCGTACTCATCGAGAAGTACTGAGGCTTGGCTGACGACTGCGTTAACAAGATGGGCCGTTGGCGTGGCCTTCTCAACGGGGGATCTGATCAAGCCACATAGCTTGTCGATTTCCTTGCGCCAATCTTCAGGTGTTAGCTCGCCAAAGATGTACAGCCAATGTCTGACACTGGCATCATTTCGAAGAGCCACGTCGTTTTGTAGCGACTCGTTGAGTTCTTTAATGGCGGTAGGCATGTTCATAATCTGAAGCACGTGCTGATTGTACTCATCGACAGTGGCGGGCGGTATGAGATGTCCCAGGTCTTTCAGAAGAGTATACCAGATTTCCCGCGTAATGGGTACGCGTGCCAGAATATCGGCATTCAACGTTGGCTTGTATTTGGCGAGGAAAAGGGAAAACCATCTAGAGTGTTGCTCCTGTGAGTGACGCAGGGTTGGCAGCACCAAGCGTGAGAACAACTCGCCCCGAATCTTCTCAAGGTTTGGAAAGCTTCCCTTGATGCACACGTCCAGAACCGCTTCAAATAGGGGAGGAACATCGGAGTTGTCAGACACAGCAATCAATTTGCCCATTTCTGCCGCTTCTGCCCAGTCCTTTGCACGCACTGGCCGGCGCTCGTTCAGACTTCCAGCGATGAAGACCACCTTATCCAGAGTGCTGAGTAGCTTGTCGATGAGTGGGTTAGCCCTCCATTGGTCGCTGTTATCGTCCAGAATGGCGTTCAACATGCTGAATAGACTGTTGACAGTAGCGAGGCGAACATCTCTATGCGTCGCAGACTGGAACAGCACAGTGAGAATCTCGATCGCACACTCAGAACCGACTAAGTCGGTGCCGTTGAGGAGCTGTGCCAGATACTTGACAGTAGTCACCTTGATCAAAGACTGTGGCGGAGCGTGGTTGGGGCCTTCTTCCTCGCCCACCTTCACGAACGACTGCTCGTCCAGTCTCTCCTCGACGGCAGCAGCAAAAGACAGGAGCATGTTTTTCGTGGCTTCGGCTGGCAGGTTTCTCAAGTAATCGATTGAGAGGAATCTCCTATGCCATTCGCTGGCTTGCGGATCCTCGAAGATTGCCCTGCGTATCACGTCCTGAGCAAGCAGGGGTGTATCGCGCTGGGCAAGATCTGATACCACCACATAAGTCAAGTTTCTCATCTCAGACGCAATGGTGTCCTGATCACTGTTGCGGTCTTTCTGCTTTCTCCAACTATCAGAATAATCGAGCAATGCTTCGGCAGCGGTAATGGATGAAGGACCGGAAAGTCCTTGGACCAGCTGGCAGAGGGAGGAATGGACTTCGATCAGAAACTCGGAGCCAATGATGGAGACCAAGTCAACGATTCCTTCCCAGATGGCATTGAAGAGACCCATCTCCAATTCGCGAGACTGACGCGTAATTTTCTTGAAGCGGGAGACGCGCTCCTTATATACGACGCGATAAGTAGAGCCCAAATCGCGCCACCAATGGTCGTTATGCCCAGATTTCCCCGTGGATGACAATCGCGCTTCATGGAAACTTTTCAAGATGCCGTTGGCCATCTCAAGTCGTTCTCTGATGACCTTCAGGTCAATTCCCTCAGATGGCGACAAGGGCATACCCGAAAGCACGGCCAGACTCTCCGGGGACTGCAGGATGCTGTCCGAATATAGCGACTGTACCGTAGCAGCGTCATTCACGAAACGACGCATCCACAGTGCTGTTTTGGCGTATGCATCAAGGCTGCCTGTTACGATCGAGTAGCATAGCGCAGCCTTTGCGAAAAGTGCTCGACTAGGTTGATCATGCGCAGTGGCCGCCTTTTGTCGGAGCAGGTCAATCTCCTCAAGGGCTTTCTGTTGGGCATCGGCATCATCGTTCTGATAGAAAACTAGCAGCAGTTCGACGTTGAAATTCGGTCGTGGCTCGCCGCGCATCAAGAAAATGGAAGAGCCACGAGGTTCTTGTAGGAAGTTATAGTTAGGATTGACCTTATACAAGTTCTTCAAGAGCATGATGGCACGTTCTTTCGGAAGCTTCGCAAACAAGTCCAAGGTCCACTCTTGATTTGCCAAGTCCTTGTAGTTGGACGATGTCTCGATGTCGATGCCCTTTTGGAGAACGTGTTGGCAGTATAAACGTAGTAGTCGCCAACGCATTTCTGGAGTGAGAATCGTACGCTTCAGATCACTATGTGTCATGGAGTGACCATTGCTGGATTTGTCCGCAGGTCGCCGACGCTTTTCTGAGTTGATCGCATGACGTATTAGGCCAGAAATTGTCTTGGAATAACCATTGGGGATTTGGTCCGCAGATCCACCAAGTCCCTGGCGAAGGCACATGACAAGTAAGTGCTCGTACTGATCAGGATCATTTTTCCATCGAGTGGCGATCACGGGAAGGGCATCTTTGGACCCACGCAGCCCTAAACGTATGCCTTGTGTCAACAGGTCTTCATGCTGGTGGGAATGCCTTTTCCATTGATCGAAAATTGCCGTCCACAACCAGTCTGACTCAGGGGAGAGGTTGCCTTTGGCCTTGAGCTCGATCAACTGCAAGCCCAACTTGATCAAGGGGGTCTTGTCTGCCGAACGCTTCTTCTTTTTGAGTCGGTCATAGATAGACATCAACACCCTCAACTCACTTATGTCAGATGGCCAGCGTTGGGATGTGCAACTGGAAGTGACGCGGGCTTGGAGAAGCTCGAGAGAGAACTCCATAGACGCTGACATGTTGGGTTGGGTTCCCGGAACGGGAGGCTTCCGATAAATCAACTCCTCAAAACACGAGGAAATCTCGAACTCGGAAATCTGTGGTCCATCGTGAATCAAATAGTTGGCCAGACGTCTCTTCAGCATGGTGACATGAGGAAGCAGCAGGTGAGACGCGTTGAGTTCCTGGAAGAGCGGGTTTGAGTTGTCCTGAGCATCAAGGACGGCTTCGACAAAGTCGGACGAGCATCCGCTGAGCATACGGCCGTAGAATTTCTGAAGCGGGCGCTGGTCGCGAGTGCGCAGCTTTGTCGAAGGATAGTGCTTGGGCAAAAGGGCTTGGACCAATTCCTCGACGGCGTGCTCTCGATCACTTGACTTTCGGCCTCGGCGACTGGAATATCTGATGGCATTGCAGAAAGCCTTGACCTCTCTTACAGAGGCTGACGATAGTAGATGAAGGACGCCAGATACACCTCCGGCCTCCTTCCAGGCCTGCTGCCATTTGACTGGATGGGCCATGACCCTGCCGAATTGCCGAATCGCACGCATGCGGCGCGTGATGTCGATATCATCGTGCCAGGTCTGGGCCCAGCCAGAGAATTGGTGTTGCTGCATGGCAATGACGACGTGGCTCGCTGGAGAAGCGAGATTCCGAGACGGTCAGTACAAGATGAGATGAGCCGATATGTATGAGGGAAGGCAATGAGATGGACTACAGCTCATAGATGAGGATGGAGTAGCGCTGGACATGGACTTCTTATACCTACCATGTTTGCCGGCGCCTGGCTGTTAAGTCTTAGACATGTGGAAAGCTATCGTGCTTACAACCTACCTAGACAAGGTCCAAGATGCTCATTATTGGTCAGTCGGAGATGCAATGGGACTCAAGACGTATCCATTTGGCACACGAGAGAATGTATGTAAGACGGTCCGTTCGGTGGATCATGGTGCCATGGATATCGACACGGTGGAATTCCGTCTTGGGTGTTGCCACGTCTTTCTTCATCACCAGTCGAATCGGATAGGTTTGCGTCTATGAATCACCTACCGCGCGACGAGCTAGGCATTGCCATTGCTAGCAAATGTTGGTCCTGGGCCTTGGCATTCGCCGTTGTTTGTACATATTCCGTACTTGTGCCGCTTGGCCATCATCAATCTTTTGCTTTTGCAGCACTCATCGACTCATTGACAGCAGACTGTAGCCGATGCACATGTCGGTGCCTCGCCGCTTCTGGCTTCCTGTACGGAAGACGATACAAAAGAACCGAAAAGTGGTGCTTGGAGACTTTCGGCAGTGACTCACCGGAGAGATCGCGATTAGGTCGAGACCGGCAGGGGGCTGTGCCGGATCAGGCATTCCATATACCTAGAAAAGACGGGTTACCTTCAGAGATCCTTGAGCATCAAATCTCAAAGAAATGAAATTCTCCAAGGACACGGTGTGATGAGTCTTAGGCCGGAGAACCTGGACGTTTGAGGTTACCGCGGAACAAGTTCAGTACGATCACGGATTACGGGTTACGGGTCACTTTACGGAATACGGAATGGATACGGAATTCTTTCTCTTACGTGCATGCTAGGTGCGGATAAACACATACGCCAATAGTGCACTAGACCGGTCTCAGTATAGCGCCATGAAGGTGATGATGGAAATGAATTTCGCGGCTTCTCGCGACTGCCCAGGGAAGCCCATTCGACGAACCTACGTGGGGATGGTCCTTCCTTTCAGTTTCTACTACGACATCATCACCCGATTCCCTGAACCTTCTTCTCGCATCAAAGTGCTGTGCTGTAACTTCTCTCTTAAACTTCGTTGTAAAATGGCGATTGAGTCCTTTTCCTATTGTCACCACTCAACAGAGCGTCGGTTCGGCGACTTCTCGAAAAAGCCTGGCTGTTGAAGGTCGTTTTGCTACTTCGGAATAGATGCAGTTGCCCTGAAGACCTCAGCTCAAACCGTACGGCTGGATCGTTGACTTTTCTTTTCTTCTTCCAAAAGTCTTGAGACCATCATGCATAACAGCCTCGGTGCTGCTGTCGACCAGGTTCAAAGTCCAATCTGAGAGGGGCTTGGCTGACATTGAGGCGATCTTGTCGCCCTGTGCCTTGATACTGGGTCTTTCTTTTCTTTTTGCTTACAATGTGTATGGATGATGCATAATCACTCAACACGATCCCTTGACATCGGCTGCTGATAATCCAGAAAATTCTGGACGATGCTATTCTGAGGTAGAGTCAGGTATTGTCATACGAGTGAGCATACAAATGGATGAACTTCAGGATTTACCCGATCCGGAGAGACTCTTATCGGTTCTATTTCCGGCAGACGTCTTCATAGAGACAATCACACCCATGAATCATGGTTGATGTTTCATACGAACGACTACTTCATCTTTTGTTTCTTACAATTCTGAACGGGACACATTGTTCGATATGACCGGGACCAACATGTCATTCACCGGTCTCATGTTTTCGCATTCCTCAAGAAGTATTCACGTTCGAGAACTCCCTTACTATTGACTCGCGCCCACGGTCGGCCTCACGGATGACTACCCTGAAGCTCGTCGCGTCCCGGGTAACCGTCTTATTTCAATTCGGTGAAGCGGTACGGTGACTCGCTGGATCACTCAGGAGTGTATAGAGACTCGGAGGTCAAATCAGGCATTTTCTTCCCGGTTCTATCTCAACATACAATCCGCCGGCCAACCACCAATCAGTACCGCACGAATATATATCCTCGCTGTCTCGATCGTTACATTGGTCAACCCAATTTATCTCCGTGCAACCCTGGAGAGTGCGCCGGGCATCATGACGTGTTGGGGCAGATCATTCGTTTACCATGACCCCATGCCTTTTAGCCTCATTGCAGGGTTCTATCCAAAGCCGAAGTTGCATTGTTTCTCTGCCCGTCATCCGCTTATCACCAGCCAGACGAACCCTGGCCCGCCTCGTTAATATAAAGCTGTCAGCCGGAGCAGAGCATTATCTCATTCGTGTCGCTTCCGCAGTGAGGTTGTTATGCGGTGCGACAGGCGAGAATCAGGTTGACAAACTTTTCTCCTTCAGAACTGCCAGACATTAAAGGTAGTCAGTCAGTCAGTCAGTCAGTCAGTGAGTTCATTGCACCAAGTCGACCATGGCGAAGAAAGTGTCCTTCATGAAGATGCGCATTGCCATTGCTGGCACCGGTGGCCTGGCAGCTATGCTGGCCCAGGAATTAGTCAAAAACGCTCACGCCGTGATTGTGTTTTCAAGAGTGGTAAAGGCCCTGGGTGACTTCTCAGCGGATGAAGAAAGTGTTACTGACTCAGGCAGAATCATGCTGAATTCGAATCCAAGTACAAGTGTCAAGTTGCGGTGGTTGACTATCATAATCCTGACACGCTATGTTGTTTCCTGCAAGGAGTCGACTTGGTGATATCGACGATTGCCGGGGTGGAGCAGCTGAATCTGATCGACGCTGCGAGGAGAGCGCGAGTACGCACGTTCGTGCCGTCGGAGTTCGAAGGCTCCCTGAGCCACAGACCTCTACCTCGAGATGACCCCTTCGACAACTGCTGCTCGACTGCGCTGGCGCAACTGCAGCGTTGGTCGACATCCAAAACTTATCGGATGCGATACACGGTGTTCTCCTGCGGCATCTTTTACGAGCGTTTTGCTCCGGGAGGTCTTCGCAGTTACAACATGGGTGCTACTTGTCGCTTTCCCAAGCAAGGCGACTTCTTAATCGATATCGGGCGTGGCACGGCAGAATTGCCTGCCACGAATGCTCAAGGCCAGCATATCAGTATCACTTTGACCTCTGCTTGCGACGTAGCACGCTTTGTGGCTGCGGCAATCGAACTCGGCATCGAAAACTGGCCACTTGAATTCAAGATGCGCGGAGCACGTACGACACCGCAGAGACTCGTACGGCATTGTAGTGAAGTCAGAAAAGGTATGCGATTTGCTAACCTGTTCTCATCCATACTCTTTTTCAAAGACCCTAATGCAGTCATCAGTCCAGTTCAAGGTGGTCAATAGGCCATATGCCGAAATCGTGGCCTGGCTCGACTATTACCGTCGGACCAACGATGAGAAGAAGTGGTTTGCAATGCAGCATCTCGCGCAGACAGCAAACGGCCGATATACGATGGGCCATGCTAATCTCAACGAGCTCGTAGACGTTGAACCCATAGGATTCAGAACATGGCTGGAAGAAGTTTGGGGTCCTGATAAGTAGGCGCCGGTGGCTCATGATGTCGATTCTTTTTCTCCCATCGTTACGAGTAATCAAGACTTGGCCCCTTTACAACCCTCATTCTAGGTTCAAGACGTAGTATTTTCTCATCCCAAGACGAGTTTCCTACTTGGAATTATCGCAACCAACTCAGTACGCCCCGATAATCACTCACGCTCTATAGGAAAGAAGGGGAAGGGATGAGATGAGCTTACGTCGCAGTGTCGCACTGCCTCCGTCCATAAGGCTCCCTTGGATTGCGAGCCTGCATATGCATGCATGCAGTGCAGTGCCTTCCTATCATTCCTTTCTTTTCTCTTCCATTTTTCTAGGCAAAAGCAAGGCATTTCCAACGAAAATTCCTACTGTTACTGGTACTGGTTCTCCAAGTTCGAATAGCACCTTGAGATGCATTTTGGTCTCGGCAACTCTCACTGGAGATCGGGATAATATGAAGCCGAAGGGATGTTGCCCCTTTCTACTGATTTCAAAACTACATGGTCTACTAAGAGTCGTATTGTGTGATTCACGTATTTTGTAGTTTGGGGCTCTACTGGAAATACCTCACTACTCCAAAAGTTTATGCTGCATGTGGTGGTTCAACTACAATACAGGTTTTACAAACATGAGCCTCTAGTTCATTGGTTCTTCATTCTTGTTTCCCCGGGTTTCTCCTTGTTCTGTGATCTTCTCCCGAGATATGATGCAAAGGATTTGATGGCATGTAAAATCAGATTTGTTAATGCACGATTGCACCTTCATCCCCTCCATCTGAATGGGATTCCCCGATCTTGCTAGCCTATGAAGTCCCCTACAATTGCTATTTTCTGAGTGGAAGGATTTACGGTCCAACCACATGTGTCATATCACCACTGTCAACGAATACACCAAACCCATCTACCACCCTTATACCTCCTCCTTCTCCTCCTCATCCCCAAACTCATCAACAATCCAAATACAAAACCTCTCCCACTCGACCGCCCACTCCTTCAAATACCTCGCCTTCACGCCACTCCCCAGACTCGCCTCACGAACATCCCGATCCCACGCCTCCTGACTCTGATCCTCAAACGCAGCCCACCGAATCGAATTCTCCGCCAACGACCCAAGACCCGCAAGACCAAGATTATCCCACCCCTGCAACGCCTGCCAGAAATCATGCGTACAACTCCATTTCCCCTGGCCGAGGACACCCGGTCCATCATTCGCTAGACAGCACGGGACGCCGCGCGCCAGGAGGGCCGGGAGGGGATGACTCATGACGGAGCTGCAGAGCCGCAGGACCTCGTTGGAAATCGGGCAGCTTTCGACAAGAATGCGTTTTTCTTTCACGAGGTCGATGAGGAGGGGGTGTTTGTACAAGCTGAAGCCGTGGCCGATGCGGCGGGTTCCCAGGAGGATGGCGTCGAAGAGGTTGTGGTCTGTCTCGGAGCCCGAACCGAGACATTCGCCGGCGTGGAAGAAGAAGGGGATGTCGACGTTTTCGTCGGCGCATTGTTTGCGGAACCAGAGGATTTCGGGGAGCAGGTCGCGGTGCGTGCGGCCGAGGTCTTCCTGGGCGACGAGGTCGTAGCCCGCGATGAGGTGGGGGTGGGTGAGTTTTGTCGTGATGCAGTTGTCCATGTCTTGGATGATGGCGCGGGTGTCTTTGGAGCGGATGCTGGCCCAGATTATGCGGAGGCCCCAGAACCCGCGGCCTGCGGTGCTGGATTGGAAGGACTTGATTTCGTCGTCGAGGACGTTCATTACGGCTGTGTAGTCGCCCTCGGCCACCTCGCTGCCTTCGCGGTAGTAGTTGAGGGTCCAGGAGAAGCGGATCTCGGCGTAGTTGAGGCCGTCTTCTTTTAGGAGCGTGAGGAGACGGCGGAGGAAGCGGCGGTAGATGGGCTCGTAGTGGATTATGCCTGCGATGACTTCGTAGCAGGAGGCTATCGTGATGTTAGTAGAGTTGACTCACAGACCTTCAACCCCTTTTTCGGGTATCAACGTACAGAATTTCCTCCAAATATGATCAACACCATGATGCTGCTGCACAGCCTCCGTAAGCAAAATCGTCGTCCGCCCATACAACCACTTCAAAAACCCCTTCCTACCCCCATCAGGAAACGCATCGGCAGCCTTTGTAAGCAAGACGGGTGTATCCGGCACATAAGACGTCGACCAAATATCCCCGTCCGTCCTCGCCGTCGCAAAGAATCGGAACGTCGGCATGGCTTTCTCCAACCCGACTGGATCCCCCATGGGCCTGTTCGCGAGGATATGCATACCAGGCGTCTCCAAGAGCACGGCGAAAACAAAATCCAAATCAATCATGCCGTCCAGATGGGAGTGCAGGAGTGCGCCCTTGGGCATGCGTCGCACGATGCGCCAGAGCTGGGTTGATTCGGCTAGGTCTTTGGCCAGTGAGAACATCATACCCGGGTAGACGGTTGTGTTTTCGCCGAGTTGTTGCGCGAGGGATTCTTCTAGGGCTGGGGTCCAGACGGTTTGTTTTTCTCGTTGGCGGATGCGCTCGACGAGGGCGCAGGCGCGTTTTGCGAGCGGGGTGAGGGACTGTTTGAAGGTGGCGTCTGGTTTATGTTAGTGGTCTTGTTATTATTTGAAGAGGAGTGAGACTGACCACTTCGCTGCTTGTTCTCATGCGCGATGAGGGCATCGCGGCCGTCGTGGAATTTCTGCACGCATGGGTCGTTTTTTGGAGGGATGGTTGCCGAGATCTCGGACCACTCCTCTTCTGTGAAACCGAGCGATCTGGAAGTCATATTGTCCAGTTTTGTTCTGAGATGCTATTGAGTGTAGCAGTAGAAGTGGTGATGGTCGCAAACTTGAGATCGTTGTATAAGTTCCTAGCGGGGATGAGACGAAGAGAGAAGTGATATCGTTCTTAAATCTCACGAGAACAGAGATATATGAACGAGAACAGCAGTTGCACTCGTGTATTCCTTCCCCTACAATTCTCGGCCAACGAATGAAGTGGTGTGGTGGTATAAGTGAGTGAGTGAGTGAGTGAAGCCTGTCGCAGAGGGTGAGACAATGGCAAGGTTGCCTGCACGCAATGCAACCCCGCTATGCTAGCTACCTCTTGTTATTCCGTACTGCTGTTACGAGTAGGTAATTGTTCGGGAGATATGATGTAATCCGGCAATCAGATCGAGCAGAAATAGATTGACGATATGGGGGGTGGATGAGAGTAGAGTGGTATTGCGGTGGCCGTTGACTCATTTCTGTAGGTCGGACTCATGGGTCGATATTGCTGGACTGGAGGTGGTTCTGGTTGCGCAGCGAATTGGGACGGACGACTTGGAGGGTTTAACGTAATTTTTACGGAGGGTATATTCAATTGATGATATCCGGCAACTGGAGGATATTTGATATGGATTGCAAAAGGTATACGGATTCAGTCAGGTTGGTGTTCTCATGTGTTTCATGAAGATCTCCGAGGAGGTACGAAGTACAGGTAGGTAATCTATACGATTCACCGGGAATAACAACCTTTCTGGCTGACTTATTCTTTTCTTAATCAATGTCAAGTACGACGGGGTTAAGAAAATCCCAATATAAGCATGAGGATGCTATCGAATTCATATGAGGTGCGTGCGACGTCTTGGGTGTAAGTGAGATGGTTCGATGAGATGCGTTCTGAGATCACCGAATTCCAGTGTCTTAAGGTATGCGATAGGTGACGTAACCGTGTTATAGGCCTGCTATAGGCGCTATCTTATCTTATCAGTCTCTATTGGACGCGCCGCGGAGCTACCTGACGTCTAACATCCATCCCACCTCACCTCCCATCCCATACTCACTTACACAACATCTTTACCGTCGGTCCATCGATCCGAATTCGCCATGTCTAGAAAGCAGGTGAAGGGAGAGTACATCGAAACGGTAACCCTCCCTCCATCCAAAAATCCAAACATCCATCTACAAAAACAACTATCCATCTAACACCCCCTCGCTAGGACACCGGTAACAAGGTGGCCCGCAAAGCTGTCCTAGTCGGCACCCAGCACATCATGCTCGGCGGCAAAACCGTCATCCAAGCCGACGCCATGATCCGCGGCGATCTCGCACGTACACAGTCCTCGTCTTCGGCCCCGGGGGCTCCGGGGAGTAATACGGCTGTGGCGATCGGGCGGTATTGTTTTCTGAGTAAGGGGTGTTGTTTAAGGCCGCCGGGGCGGATGTATAAGGGGTTCGTATTTATTCCCTTCAAGAGGGAGAGGTTTTTTGCTGATTGTAGTGGTTGTTGATAGGTCCTTCACCTACCTCCCCCTCCGTCTAGGCGACCACGTCTTCGTCGGCGAAGGCACCGTCATCCAAGCCGCCACGATCGGCAGCCACGTGTACATCGGCCGGAACGTCGTGGTGGGCGAGTTCGCGATTATCAAAGACTACGTGCGCATCCTGGACGGGTCGATCGTTGCGCCGAACATGGTCATTCCGAGCTTTAGTATTGTGGCGGGCCAGCCGGCGCGTGTTGTTGGCGAGATTCCTGAGGGCGCCCATGAGGACTTTGAGCTTAGGGAGCTGTATAAGTCTGTTGGGAATAATCCTCAGCCGTTGCCTGTTTGAGGGGCGGTGGGTCGACCGATATACGACGCGTATTTTATGCGAATTACGGACGAGACGTCGAAAACGAATTACGGCATTATCATCATATTTGCGGATACCGATTTGGTCGGCTTCTTAGTATCTGTTATGTCTCCGTGTCTTCTATGCGGTCCAGACCTGATACAGGTCAACGAAATTCACGAAGACCATTGCCCGCCAAGAGATTTGAGACGGACATGAGAGATAGCTTCACTCCAGGCATGAGAACTAGGTGCTTCTCCCGAAAATGTGGTCATGTCACCAGACTTCAGACGCACCCGAGCGACCAAACGACAACGACAGGACAATGGTGATGAAAGCATCATTAAACAATAAATATGTCAACCTCATAAACAGGTTGGCTGTGTCCCATGTACACAGCTTGTCTAAGCAAAAATGGGAAAAAATATCCGACCGACCTGCTGGGTAAACGAAGTCCCAGACTTTCGACCCGCCCCTTTTCCCCGAAACCCAAGGCTCACAAATAAAAAGAGACCCTTTTCAAACCGAAAGTCCGAAAACGCCAAGAATGCCAGATCAACCAGGATTGTGCCCTTTTCTTTTCCCTCCCACTCAACCCGGGTTTTCATCGTCTAGTAAAACCAGTACATGGCAGAGTACTGCATGCTCTGCGTCACGCCAGCCTTCTGGCACACCACCGGGTCTCCACCAGCAGTCAAGACTCGATACACCTTATTACCGTTATAGTCGGCAAGGTAGAGCCAATCGACGGCACCTTCATTCGTCAAGCCCTTATCCGCCTTGTCTGGAGCCGGGATTCCCTGCATTTTCTGCACCTCGAGCGTCTCGGCACCGTCACCGTCGCCAATTGAGAACGTTGGAATGCCGGCGCTGTTGAAGAAGTGATGACCGAGGAATTGGACGTTTCTGTGCACACCGGGGATGTAGAGAGACGCGGGCGGCGGGAATGGCGATGTCGGATCCTCTTCGATGGGCTGGCTTGTCGTTCGCAGGACGCTACTCGTCAAGGTGTCCCAGGCGTCTTGTGAGAGCGCGTTCTCGCCTGAACCCGGGTATAGTTTTGTTATCTCGTATAAGACGGCCAGGGCACCTGCTCCGGCGGGCAGAGATCCAGCTGCGGTACAGGTGTAGTTTTGCACGCCGTGGCCGACGGCTATGTGCTTGACTGTTGTGTTTGGTGTTGGGAGGGATTTGGGGCCTAGACTTGTTAGCTTACGGAAGGTAGTATCTGTGGACGTGAGGACATACCGCCGGTGCTGGGCAGCACGTATGTGACGCCTGTTGAGCCGTACGGCTTGGGGGGATCTGGGCCGCGGATTGCGCAGTGTCGACGTAAGGGGGTGGCGGTTGTCGTTGTGGCCAGAACGGATAGGAAGACGAATATACTCTGGAGATGCATCTTCTATTCTCTTTTCTCTCCTCTTGACTTGTTTATCGTATCTCTCTTTATATCGTGTCGTTACGTTTATTCTTTTCTTGGCGTCGAATCCCGTCACGTTACTTCAGGAAAAAAGAACGAAATACCAGCAAGTTTTTATACCAAGAAAGAGGGAAACAAAAACAAGTCGGGAAACCCGTCCATCTTATAACCAACATTAAATCCCGCCGTCACACAACCGGGTGAACAAGGACAGGGCCTCGGGAAGAGACTCGGGACGGGAAATCCATCCATCCAGCTACATGAGAAACCTGTCTCGCCTTTTCTTTCTTTTGAGGGCCGTTTTGAAGGCGGCCGTGGGCGCTTAGGAGGTGTGTGCCATGTTACAGATACATCATTGTCTACTGGTTTGCGCGCAGGGAATGAGGTATTGGTGGGTATTGAAGAGGCAATGCAGGGCTGTCTGCGTCTCCCGAGCCGAGATTTGAGAGCTGCGCTGCTGAAGAATATGCGGGTGAGGATCCAATCAGAGACGGGGGGTAAATGATGAGGGGCTGGGGTGTTTATGGTGTTTTCGAGTATCCCTTCCTTTCCCTTTTCCGTGAGTATCGTACGGAGTAGAACCCGCGATGGATTCTGTTGATTCGTAGGACATGTGTGTATGACGTTGTTCGAGGACAGCACGAGTCTAGGAAACGTTTCCATCTTGCTACAAGAGAGACAAGTGAAGTAGATCTACGAGTACATGATGGTTCTTCACTGCTACGTAGTGTCGATCTCACCCAGGGAGCCCTGCCAGCCAGCCAGCCCGGCTGCCGAAACGGGCTTCTCGACCAGCGCGCGTCGATCTCAGGGTCCAGCCCACCCTGCATCGAAGGCTACCTACGAGTACCGACTACGGTAGGGTGCAGGGTTTGGGATGATAAGCTGTGATGGCGTTTTTAGGTTGTCTCTTGTTTTTCTCTTCTTTGATACCAACTTATTATCGTAGTGATAATGGTTATGACGATGGTGATGGGGAATTGGTGCAAGTGGAATGGGTGGATAGGCGGCAGACTCGACCTGCATCATGCTGTATGATACGGATGTCCTTCCCTCCGTACGGACGGACGGACATATGTAAGTGTGTAAGAATGCGGTTCGCTAGCCGATGCCCGTCGGTGGTCATCTCGTGCTGCACGTTGCTTGGACTGATTACTACTGGTTGGGTTGAGGAGATGGTTATTGGTAGGAATTGATGTTCGTTTTTTATTGGTATGTTTCTCCGGCTGTGGCGAATAGACAAATATTTCTACCTGAAGGCACCGTGTTGATGTTGTGTGTTATCGAAACAAGCTGAGATATCTCAACGAATAAACCCAGTTCCTATCCCAGTTCAATTCTCTCTTCAACAAACATCCCACGAACCCATCATTCATGAATCCCATCCGCCTCCAATTCAAACAACGCAGGCCGAAGTTTGGGCCGTATGTATGACTCCAGCCACTGGCGACCACTTTACCGCCTGTCGACTTTCTACGGGTGACATGGTTGCTGCTGCTGCGGTGTAACTGACCTACATACAAGCGTGACTTACAATGGAATGAAGGGGTTTGATAAGGTGCTCTTGGTTTGCATTAGTTCGGGAGAAGACAAGGAGTCAAGTTATATGCCATGATATATAACGATGGGATGTATGAGACTTTCAAGATGATATCTGATCGGTGTTGGTTGACAGGGTTATGAGAAATTGTTGATATGGAAGATATCCAGTTGACAGGTTACAAGAACACAGAGCCGATATCATTAGCAACTAATCAATCACATCCGACAGATCCAGCACGATGACATAGAACACAGATCACCACCCTCGAGCTCGGCCCGATCCCGACTCGTGAAACCGGCCGTCCGGATCCTCGTCGGAAACGAGATCCGTCTTCACACAAGCACAGCTTCAATACATCATCGTTGCTTACAGCGTGGCACGAACACTCACTGACAACTCTCACGAGCCGACCATGTGCTCGCCACGACGGCTACAGGTTCTCCGCTCAAGTTCATCTCTCGAGTCTTCCATCTCGTCACCGGTATCCAGATCATTGGCCCGATGCGGAGTTCACACCCATCTTTCAGCTCATATGCCGAACCATCGGCAGTCAAGACGTGATCCCAGTCTGAGATTGGTCAGTGTAAGGTCAAGGATTCTCTCGGTCGACGACGGCATTGGGTCTTTAATTCGGTCTGCTGACCAATTACGATCTGAAAATGGGAATATGACTTGTCGATTCGCCCTTGATGCAGGTCCGGACTGGATACATGGGGAAGCCTGCTGGACTTACCTGGTTTCTGTGCTTGGCATTGACTACTGCTTCTGCTTTCATTCAATACTCATCGTAACTCACAGCCAGGAATGAAAGCAAGGAGGTTAGAAAACTCCACGACAGTATGTACAAGTAAGGACAACTACGAAATCCCCCCTAGACGCAGCCACGGCAACCCACAGCCGAGGCGAGACAGGCATCATCCCGGTGCCTCGCTCCACAACGTGGCCAATCATGGGAATTGGCAATTCGATTCCCGGCGCTTAACTCTTACATACTCAATCCTGGAAAGCCACCAGGTAGGAGACGGATGCCTGCGTTGCGCCTCCCTTTAATTTGTCTTTGTCTCTCGGTGTTAGTGGTTTCTCGGTGTTGGTTTACTCACCTTGGCTGTGAATGTGATGAGACTTGGGAGTGTTTCGTGGTGAGACGTGGGATTCAGCTGGGTTGTATTTGTAGAAGGTGATCGATTGTAAGACAATTCCGTTTCGAGGGTTGTGGACTTCTGTCGAAACATTCAGCTCACGAAAAGTTGCTCGTCGCGTAAACGAATCCAGCTGAACATAGACATCTCTCTATTAGTGAGATCGCGGGACTAAACGGTGAGGCAACCGTTCTACAGACAGAGTTGCAATGGCAATCTGATGCGCATGTCCAGCCAAGACCGGGAAGTACCGCGTTGGAGAGTCGGAGTTGTATCGTCTGCTTCTAATTTCCGACTTATGCCTTTCGGTTCGCGTCTTCATCGTCTCCAACGATGGCATCCTTGTTCGAGATTTGGATGCTACGCACGGTTGCGACGTTGACTAGGTGCTTAATCGCTGAGTGTTGCTTGGCTTGGCATATCTGATGCTCGTGTCGGCGGTGGGAAGGTTGTTTAAACGACTGTAAGATTCGTATAATGCTGGCGGCTATACTGAAGAGAATGGAAATAGTAAATGTGCTGTTACGATAGAATTACGGGCGAGGGACAGCAACAAGAGGCTATAAGTCGTCGTCTGAGCATTAGATCGCCAATCGAGATGTTTTGCTATCCAAACACCGTATAAGGGGCTCGTCCGCCCAAGGTAGGCCTCCCGGGTAGGTAACAACTCCAAACTTCCACCTCATCTACAACCGCCCATTAACACGATGCCCTCGCCTCATATCCCCAACAATCCCCCTCGCCCGTTCCAACTCCCCCCTCAAATCAACCTCCCAAATCCACCGCATCCGCGCCTTCATATTCCCCTCCACAGCATCCAAATCATCCCCCTCAAGCTCAAACTGATACAACTCCCCCGCCTCCCGACTCGTCCTAACAACCTCCTGCGTCCGGGGTCGTCGAACCTCATCATAAGCCCTAAACACCCTATCTAGATCCTCTCCAGTCTTCGCCTCGCCGATCAGGCTCGCCAAGATATAACAATCCTCAATCCCGACACCGGCCCCAGTCCCCTGATGCGGCGTACTCGCGTGCGCGGCATCGCCGACGAGACATATGCGTGGTTTTGTCCCGTAGTATGTCGGTGCGGGCGGATGTTCGAAGAGGGCCCAGAGATCTGTTTGTTCGATCGACTTGACAAGCTCTTTCGCCATAGGTCCCCAGGTTTTGAAGTCCGCCTCCATATCTTCCCTGGATACCGGAGTCACCCATTCAGGGGCTGTCCACTCATCTCTGGACGTGAACGCAACCACTATCACCGTAAGTCAAAAGTGTTAGAAAAGGGGGGGATAACGTACCATTCGTCGTCCGCCCCTCAATAGGAAACGTAAGCACATGTCCCCGATACCCGAACGAAAACTGACTCCCCATCGCCCTCTCCTCGCCCAGGATATCGATCGCGTTGCGTAGCGGTATCAGGCCTCTATACGCGCATTTCCCGGAGAACACGGCGTCGTATTTATCACTTCCCAACAGGACACGTCTTGTGCACGATTTGATCCCGTCGCAGCCCAGAACGGCTGTATGCCGTGCCGTCGTGCCGTCTGCGAAATGGAGCACTGCTTCCTCGGAGTCCAGGGCGCTCGAGATGTTGATTAACCGTTTCCCGAAACGCGCTATGGAGCACGGGAGGAGTTTCACCAGTTCATCCAGAAAGTGCGCGCGATGCACGGGTCCGACACTGTCTAACCCCTCCAGACCGGAAAACGGCACGGAGAAAAGCCTCTCGCCAACTTTGTATCCAGGACGTCCGTTGAACGCAAACGTCCCGTCCGGCCCAGATATCCGTTCATCACCAACACTCACACCCATCCAGACATCCGGAGTTGATTGCGTCGTCCGACACCGATAGTACGCTTCGAGCATCAGGGGCGAGATCAGACTCATAGCGCGGACGGCATTCGGGCCGAGACCGATGCCGGCGCCTATCTCGCTGAATTGGGGTGCGGCTTCGTAGACTGTTATGGGGATTTTGTGGTCGAGGAGGGCGAGGGCGAGGGTTAGGCCTGTGATGCCGCCGCCGACTATGGCGAGGTTTAGGGGGGTGGAGGTCATGGTTGAAGGAGTAGTAGTCGACGGCGGGAGACATTGAGTTGATCGGGGCGGGTAAGGGGTTTTTAGGTGAGAGGGATGTGATGGATTGGTATCCTTGCGGCGAGGAATGTGATACGGGGTTCCACTGTCTTGCCCAGGTGGCGTAGGTCGAGGTTGCGAGTTTCCACCCTCGTTATCAATGCTGTCTCATGGCGGTGCCAAGATCGTCACCGCGTCGTACGACATCCGACTATCTCCTACATCTCGGAAGGGGTCCAGGGTCTCATCGTACGGCGGCAGCGAGATCAAACGGACTGACACCCGTTTCATACGGTCTATACTTCTCCATAACTCCGAGTAAATCAGTCCACACTCGGAGTCAACACTTTATATCTCTACCTATACTCTACCTATACTCTACCTATACTCTATCTTCAAACTCATACTAATAGTGGAGTTCCATATCAGGTACCTAGCAACTGACTCCGGAATTCATGTCCGTAAGTGCATGGAGAACGAGAAATGCCCGAGCTGACTCAGGCTGCCCGTGGTACACGCCTGGCCATCGGGATACGGGCTCGGCAGATCCTCCTGGCTGTGCTTCGGGGGATTTTTGCCGGAGGGAGGGGATAAGGGGATGGAAGCTGTATGCGTGGTAAAGATCTTCCGTTTGGGTTATGGAGTGATATACTACCAACTATTCCGTACTCCCGTCTTTCTCACCAGGAGCTCTCTCATCACTTCCCTTCTCTGAGTATAGAGATAGATGTCCATCATGATAGCGTTGAAACGCCAAGCCCTCAAGAAACGGCTACCTCAAGCTCCCTAGGAAACAGGCTCGCATGAATAAGTCATACTCGTAAGAATACATGCGGCTCATTACCCAGACTCCAGCATACTCCCAAGTCCGACACTGCTTCCTTCCCATGGACGGTCCAGAACAACCCGCCCAACATCCTCTTCACTATCTGGCATCTTACGTAACAAAGCCCCTATCCTCCCTCAGGTCTCGACAAATCTACAAACCCTCCCCGACAAAGCCAACCTCAGCAACAAAACATCAAACAACAAAGAACTTGTAAACCAGCTGAGCAAGACGGTAAAGAATTCCATAAATCCCTACCTAGATAGAATCAAAGGAGAGAAAACCTAAGTATAGGCCGCGACCCTGAAACAAAAAACACGAGACAAAAGCGTGAAGCGCGTGTGTCGATGTCAAAGACCGCGACGACAAGGACTGTATGTGTCCTCCGTAGAAGCCGTACCGTAGAATCCGTATCTCCGTAGATCCCGTGCCATACTCTCACATATAAAAACCTCCCTACCTCTCCCTGTCCTTCCTTTTCGCCTTGTCCTCATCACAGCACACAAACAAGCACACAAGTCACACACTTACTTGCCGGCCAAGACCACATACCACTTACCACACTCTCATTTCTCAGTCCTCAAGACTCCCATTCAAAGCTTACCACATATCTTCTTTTCACCCAAGACTCCAGAAAAACAAAATGCCCAACCACACGCACCCCCGCAAATCCGCCCCGGCCCCCAAGCAAAGAGGCAGCGGCGGCTTCTTCGACATGCACGACGGCATGGGGTCCCAGTTGCCTGAGAACTCGCATACGGGGGGTTGTGCTCTTATGTAAATCTTCACCGTCTACTCACAGGGTTTACACTGTCGTCTCAACGCCTGTCGTCTCGGATGGAGTATAAAGAAGAGAGATGGAGCATAAACGAGGAACACAAGGGAGACGATTGGATAGATAAGGGAATGGAAGGATGAAGGAATGAAGGGATGATGGGATGAAGGAGGATGAATGATGGATGAATAACGGATGATGGATGAGGGGACGCGAGGTCCCAGGATTGCATTTAATTCCCCCTTGCTTCTTTCTTTCTTTCATGTATATGATTTTGTATAGAACACACTTCCCCGTTATTGCTTATACACATATTACCCCCCAGGTCGTCACTCTTCACCTACTCCGTGACATTGATCGTGACATAATCGTGATAAGGGACCATTGCCTACTTCCTTTCTTGTTAGAGAAAGAATCGCACTACAAAAGGTGACATAGCAAATCACAAGACCTCAAGAACATTCATGCTATTATTTCACTCATTGTCTATTCTTTTCTTCTCCAGTCAATCAGTTCGAACCGAACCGATCGTAAAAACTTCCAGCCCATACATACGTACAACAACAACCCGATTATACTACTCCTACTCCAGAGTCTAAACCTCCCCAGATTGACATGAACATTTGGCTCAATTCCATATACGGAGGTCCCCACATCACCGTATCCAGATTCGTCCTGGCTGCAACACTCCTCGTATCCCAAATCGAAAATCCTTCGTTTTCTCGATTCGACTCGGTAACTGGATGCTAACCAGCCAGTATGCCTCGCACAGGCGCATCAATTCCACCATTCGCAAGTCATAATTGGCTGCTTATCGTCTGCCAGCATCCAATCCAGCGTGAAGATCTCCCTCGAGACCACCGACCTGGTTCATATACTCCTGTGGCCGGGGGTCCTCGGCTCTCCACTGGTTGGCGCTTTCCGGCATGGGGACTTGACCGGGCTGAGTGGGCTGGATACCAGGAACCTGCGAAGCGGCGTTGGGGTCGGTCCGGACATGTTGTCTGAAGCGGAAGACTTCATCCATAATCATCTTGCGCATGTCGCCAACGTCGTCGATGACCTCAAAGTCGAAATTGAAGGTAGTGGGGCAATCAGGCTCATCGGAGGCGTCGTGCCAGATCTGGAGGTAAGGGTGCTCAAGCGCGCGCTCGACAGTGATGCGCGAAGAGGGGTCGAACGCAAGCATTTGGTCAAGTAGGCTGAGCGCATCGGGGTTCGCATTCGGGAATAACGTCGGGAATGGCTTCTTAGCCATGAAAGGCAAGTTTCGGACGTATTCCTGAGCACGTGACGAGCCGATGCGGCACAGGGTCTCCTCGTTCGGCGTTCCTAGAATATGCAGAATCTGGTTCAATTGGTCGACGTAGTCACGGCCCTTGAAGAAAGGCCGGCCACCCAGGAGCTCGGCAAGAATGCAGCCCACAGACCAGACGTCGACTGCGTCATGTGTTAGTCTAGCCGCTCCCACGATAATCAAACCTCGGATGAAGATCTCCTCGGGACTCGGTGAAACTCACTAGCTTTGGTGTAGCTCTGGAAGCTCAACATGATTTCTGGCGCTCGGTACCATCGCGTCGCCACGTACTCCGTCATGTAACCCGCGTTCTCCTCTGGGTCGACCGAAAATCCACGCGCGAGACCGAAATCGCAGATCTTCAGCTCACAGTCGGCATTGACAAGGAGGTTACCCGGCTTCAGATCACGGTGGAGGACGTTTGCCGAGTGGATGTACTTAAGACCGCAAAGAATCTGGTAGATGAAGGATTGGAAGTGCGCGTCAGTCAGGGGTTGGCCGGAGCGGATAATGGCAGCCAAGTCGCATTCCATCAATTCTGCAGGCGACGTCAGTTTTCAAAATTGCTCGTGTATCTCAGCTGGCGCATACGCACCCTCATAGAGGTAGGTCTCGTTGAAGTTGTCGGGGCGCGGAATGTCCATGTCATAGAGGCAAGTAATCTATTGAGTGCATCCTGATTAGTCTAAATCCGGGGGGTCGACAGTAACCAGCCAGAGAAGTCCCTGGGGTAAGGTGATTTCGGGTCCTTACGTTGCGGTGGCCACGGAAGTGCTGCAGCAGCTTGATCTCGCGCAGGGCGCGCTTGGCAAGAATCTTTTTGCTAAAAACATTCGTGACCTTCTTGATCGCAATACCCTCATTCGTCTGGTTGTTAACGGCAGCGCTGTAATAAACCCAGTAATGTCAGTCTCGGCTAATCGCATGCTTCCCAGAGTCGAGGCCCTATAATAGAGGTGGCATACCAGACAATACCATAAGCACCCTGTCCCAGCTCCTTGGTGACGGTGTACCGTTCGTCGACAATGAAGTCTTGGTTGAAGACCTTGAAGACCTTGCGACCTTGCAAGTCGGCCATTGTGAACGGTTTATGGCGGATAAAGAATATGAGTCGTCCGAGTAAATGAGGTTCGGTACCTGAACGAGGGTCGGGGTTGCGAGTCGAGGCTCGAGTCCTTTGATTCTTAACTCAGGCGAGAATGGTGTAGGAAAGTGGCACCAGATAAGAATACAAGACTCGAAGTCGAATCGCAGCTGTATGGACAGGTGAGAATGACCTCTTGTCAGCGGGAGGATGACTGCCGCTCGCCGGCAAAGAAACGCACTTGGTCTAAGTCGTAACAACGATGGGGCCACAGGCGACAACCGAAGTCAAGGCAACAAGAGAAGAGAAAAGAGATGGCGATCTGCAGTTTAAGTAGGCGCAGGTGGGAGAGTATATTTGGAAGTAGGTAGGTAGGCGACCAGAAAGGTGGTTGCTAATATAGGTCGACTGGGCTGTGGAGGGGAGGCAAGGTGTGTGTGTATGTATGTGTGTGTGTGTATGTGTGTGTGTGTGCGTGATGCGAAATATTTATGGATGGGCTCAGGCTGTGATGGCGTGGAAAAGGCTTTGTCCAGGAGTGGAGGGCTGGTGTCACGCTGGACTGTCAAGATTATGTACGTTATGTACGTTGGTAGGACCAGGCCTTGGTGGATTATGGGGATGGGGACAGAAGACGTTCTGGAGATCCTCGAGGGGCAGAGTAGTAGTAGTAATAGTAGTAGTAGAGAGAGAGAAAGGCAGCAGACTCGAGATGTTCGAGCTGCTTTTTTGCTTTTTCTGTTTGCTTGGAGCGATCTAGGGTGGACACTCGGCAATGCGGCGTGAAATGACATGCAGAAAACAAAGAGGCAGCAGGGAAGAGGTCGCAGATTGGGCGTTGCGAGCGAGCAAAAAGAGATAGAAAAGGAACGAAGTTGGAGATCGCGGCGCGAGGAGGGGGTCCATCGACATGGAGGGGTTCTAGCGTAGGTACGGATCCGTACGAGCACCTCACTATCTACAGTGCTACCCAATCGGGTAAGTGACCTCCAATCCTTTGTCCCTCGCCTTAGCGTCGCGAGTCTGCCTGTCTCGCCTGCTGCTAGGTGCCCGAGGTGCCTGAGGTGCCTGTATTACGCGATAAAACAGGGTAAAACTCACAGACGGTAATCCGTAAGATTGGCTCCTAGTGCCGTTACAGCAGCGTCGATGCGGTAATACAGCGCGCTAGAGGCCATGACGGACTGCGAAACGTTGAATAATAATCCGCAGGCACGGCCAAGAGACTTCGGTACCTGAGTAGTGCACCACTTCCTCCCACCTCCCACTTCCCACTTCAAGCTCCCACCTTGCTAGTCGTCCGTCGAGCGCAAAGCATGCTGCGTCTCCCCTGTAATCCATCGTACTATGTACCGCATATTCCTCCAGCTCTCAGTGGTAGTGGGTCACATGATTAGCTATATCGGGTTAGACCACCCGTTGAAGTGCCCGTTTCCGGCCACCAAAGTCATGGGCATGATATCTTCGTTGTGTTGTGTTTTTTCTGTTCATTGCAATATTCTGCTGTCTCTAACCTGCCCGGGGGATATATCCAAGTTGCCCGAAGCCTCCTTTCTTCTCCGGGACCTGGGGACCGCTGGGAAGTCCGATTCGACCTGCCCGAAGGTCCCCAGCTGCCCGGGACTTGTGCCGTTCATTACATTATATATATGATTGTATACAGGTCCGAAAATGCACCCATCCAACAACTTAAGGAAGACCTGGGTCGGTGTTCGAAGACGTGAAGCACGGATTTGTTGCCGAACGAGTAATTCCGACCTGTAGCCTGGTGGTTAGATGTTGCCCACAGGCACGGAAACGGGGGCAAGTGTGCCAGTTGAAGTGAGCGACCTACCCAGTAAAATCAACTTTTTAGGAACAGATTATCTTAAGCCAAGCCAGCATTCCTCCTTCCACGTCATCCTGTTGCCTCCTGCAAGAATATTGATTCTCGAAAGAGATATACGCTACTCAACACTTGTTGGTGAATCAAGGATTCCTCGGCGCATGCCATGCAGTATATCTCTGTCTCTCGGAACTTGTGAAACACAAGACCAGCGAATCTACACCTGATCAACAGGAGCAGGACCTCTTTCGAGTTTTTGGGCAACGGCGGATTATTGTGGAGGGTAAGGAGGCGGCGGCGGCGAGGAGGACGTCTCCCGAGGAGGGTCAGGCGGCGGCGGCGGCGGCGGTTGCGGTGTGTTGTGCCACACGTGGTGAATCCAACGTGCCAGAGGCACCGCGTGTGCGTTGCTATTGACATGAGCAAAGACTCCTCAAAGGATCACGATATAACATACTAGGAGGCCCGCAACTCATCCATTTCGAGGCGAAGATCCTCGATCATCGTCCGCTGTTCCTCCGAGACAGCTTGTTGCATCTCGACCATCAGTTCGAGCGATGTTATTCGCTCCTGTTGGTCGAGAAGTTGCTGTCTCATCTGCCTGACGTTCACCTCCACGTCCCGGCGTCTGCCTCTGGGCCTCATATCCACGTTCCTCCACCTATCACCGAGCATTGGAGTTGGTGGATGGCTTTCCACCACGGGGGCCTCGGGGGCGGGGGTCTGGGCCGCAGAAACTTGGCCATCGTCAGCGGGGACGACTTCAGGTAGAGGTGCCTCAGGTTCGGCACTCTGGGGGGCGCGGGGGGTGGGAGTCTGTGAGGAACGGGCGGCGGGGGGGCGGCGGCGGCGGTGGGATTCCCGTAGGGATTTGACCGGGTGTTATACCGGTGTGGTTGAGTTCGTTCAGGAGCCATTATAAACGCAAAGAAGATCCAAGAAGACGAACAAAGCGAATTCAAGAGGCAAAGAGAGGCAGGAAGTGGCAGATTTGAGCCGTGTTTATACAAATAAGCCTCCGTCATGGCTAACGACGCGTTCCAACGAACACACGATACCTTCACATCACGGTCAACCGCGCCGCAGACCGCGGCGCGGCTCCCCCAGACCGCCGTTTGGCAAAAGAAGTGATGTTTGCCTGCAGGAGATGCCATATCAACGCCTTTTAAGATATCCGGCGCGTCCAAAATGACCAACCTGTTGTTTATTTGCGTTCGTACTTCATCACAAGTTTTGGCTTGGAAGTCGTGCCAAACGACTCTAGTTTCTGGTTCAAGCCATGCCGTGATATCACGCGTAATTCAGGGGCTGACCGGGCCAATCAAAGCGCAGGGATTTGTGTAAAAGTGGGAATAAGTGGACACACTCTTATTGACCGAGTGTTGTAGAGGTTCTGGCAAAAAACAGCTGTTTTTGAAGGAATCTTGCCCTTTGCAACATTCTACCGCAACGCAACTTCAGATGACCAGATTCTAACACAGTATTGCACAGTTTTTTAAGTAAGCTATCCATGGACACAGAGAGCGCGATTCCACTGCTAATGGTGTCGTATTACAGTGCTTATACGGAGAGGCGTTGCCGCAGTTGCAAATTGGTCATCTCATCTACCAAACATCTGACCTGCGTGGCCTGGTCACCGAGATTGCCTTGCCGCCTGCCAAGGTCAATAGCTTGTTTCATCAACATGAGGCTATTCCTCCCCGGCATCCTCGTGAGGTGCATCCGGTGTCATCTCAGCAGCGGTTTCCGGGTCAACCTCGAGGCCAAAAGCACTGGTTGATATGGCCCGAGTCTCAACATCTATCGGATCATATGCGGGTTCTGCAGCAAGTTGTACAACACTCTGAGATTGCGGTACAACTTGGATGCTATCCCCACCAGCCACCGCCTGGTCACTCTCGCCATCCCCTCGCTCATCACTTTGTCCCTCCTGCGATGTTTTGGTGGCGGCGTCGGCCTTCTGCAGCCGGCTGATCAGCTCAGACTTTGTGCCGCTGACATGAAGCCCGCGATTCTTACACATCTCCTTCAACACCTTGTTCGTGAGCCCGTTGTAGATCGCGAGTGGCAGCCCTGAGACCTCCGTGGTCGATACGAATTCGACATTGGCGTCATCCAGACCGCTTGGGACTTCTGATATGTCATAATCCTTCTGGAGGTTGGGCGGCTTATACCACTCATCTAGACGCAACTTGCAGGAATCTATGCCTTTGATGCTAATTAAGTGATCCTCTCTGCCGTCGGGATGGATGGAGATGCCGGTTTTCTTGAAAAGTCCCTCCACCATGGAGGTATTCTCCGGGCTAAACGCCCTTTCCCAGGCCTTGGCGACGACGTGGGTGGCCATCACCCGCCTGTCACCAATAGTCCACTTTTCTGGTGTTTTGCCCGACTCTTCCAGTTGGTCAATATACAGGTCGGTCTCGTCGCGCAACCACTTTTTGAAGGGTCCGTTGAACCCCACATCCAATGGTTGAAGGTATCCCGTGAGGCCAGGAGGGATCAGCGCAGGCGTGATGTGGTTGTCCTTGAGCGCCGCCTGTATCTTTGGTGTTTTGTGGAATCTGGCAACATCCATCACCAGAAGGCACTCCCGACCTTCGGTATACGCTGCAAGCTTCGTTTTTATCCACTCTTCGAAGAGATCTTCGTTATTGTAAGCGGTTTCATTGAATCTAACCTCAACGTCAGGGTGATACAGACTGCCCTCCTTGGACAGCACCTTACCCTTGCCATGGAATATCAGGACTGGTTTCAGGTGATCCACGCGTGACCCATCGGCGACTAGAGTCAATATGAGCGTTGCCTGTCTTTTTGACCAACCACTTCTCTCTGACCTGCCTTGAACGGAGATGGCACCTTTGTGTTCATACGTGAAGCCGTCCAGGAACTCGAACGGCATAGGGGTCTCATCAAGGTTGACGATGAGGTGTAGCGGAAATCGCTGCATACTTAGACCTTCGGCAGGGTCACTCATCAAGGTGACGCTCCTCCAAGACTCCACACGCGACATCCGTCTGATATACTGCAGGAATTCATTCGTATACTTGACTATCTCTTCGGGCACCCTCGTGGAGGCATGGGTGACGCGCCGATGGGTTATTTGATGCCTCCTCAGGAAGGCCCTGAACCATCCGTTGGAGAACACGAAGATCTCAGCAACATCAGGGTACAGGTCCGTGAATATGGCTGTGGACCGCCTCCGAAACCAGGTCCGTTGAACCAGACGCCGCGAATCCCTGGCGACGCAGAATTCGGCAAACAGTTTGGCTTCCATTTCTGGCCACTTCGGTCTGTATCTCGGGGGACGTCGCCTTCCTTGCCAGATCTCGTGTCTCTTTGACCACCAGGTCTGGACCGTGCCCCAACTCTGAATTCCGAAGAAGGCAGCGGCCTCCCTTAGAAAAGGACGGCGAAACCCTTCTTCAACCGGGCTGTCCCCTACAACTGTCACCCCACGAAGATCAGAAAGGTCCTGACGAAGAGGAATACGATGATTCTCGATGAACATCAGCACTTCCAGCTTGCGCCGCCGGGTATAGGTTCTTTTGATACGTGTAACCTGGTCGGGAAGTTTGTAATCAGACCTTCGGATCGGTTTGGGCTCCGGACCTGGCAGTTTGCGTGGAGGTGGCCTAGTAGACGCCGGGGAAGTTGATGGATTCGTCATATCTAGATCCGGAGAACGTCAGAAACGTCGACTTTGTCAAGAACGATGATTTGGAGGTCATATCCGCGATGGGAGAGATAGTAGTCCTACCTTAGGTATGCAATACTATGCAAATCCGTGGCGCCCAAACCTTCTCCAATGTTGCATGGACTTGGCTGTTTTGGAATGGTATATAGCGAACAGTTTTGAACCAAATTCTCATGGGAAACGCGTCGCAAGCGAGACAAAGGTTCATGAATGAGAGCTCTAACGAAAAATAACGGATTTGGGGCAGTTGTTGTGGTGGAACTGCGACCTGGCAACTTGCAACCTGGGAGGTTCGTATTTTGCAGTCATCGTGACCGGGCAAGGTGTGGCATCGCCAAAATCGTGCCAATTGGCCCCTTTTTCAAATTTTCACCGAATCCCCAATTGGGTTTAAGGTGTGGAATTTACCTAGGTCAAATCCCGTTGACCGCTACCCGATTCAGTTTAGCGATCGGTAGTCATGTGACCCACTACCACTGAGAGCTGGAGGAATATGCGGTACAGCCCAGGGTCCTCGAGCACCTCCCCCTCCCCACAGCTCTGCAGCGCTGCTCGCGTCATTGGCCCGTTTACAGGCATTCCCCACTGTTCCAGCTTTCCCCTTGCACAGCCCTGGCCCCCACTCCCGATTACACGGCATAGATGCATACACTAGCCACGCTGCTACCTATTTATACCGTAGAACATAGCCGCCGATGCTAATTGTCGACGACGTGATTGGCTCCGTGCAGATTGTCGTCACTCGTCCCCCTTGCTCTCGAGGAAGAGACGGTAACGCTCATCCAACACGGACTGTAAATTACCAACAGAATCCGGGGCGCTTCAAAACACTCATATTGAAAAATGAATACTAATACTGTGATACCGCTCGCGTGCCTGAGCAAGGGATCACGGCTTACGCAGTCCTTGTCGGTAGTAAATGGATGGGTTAATAAACTCTTACCGTGCCTGGCAGGGCCCGATGCGACCCGGCGGGACGGAACGAGTTTCCGACGGCGTACGGCCAAAAAGATGAAACTTCAATGTGACTGAGAGCCGGGAGTTAAAACCTGGGGCTTGGCTGAGGCTGGTTCAAGTCGCCGTCGTTTCTGAGATCCTTACGTAAGTACATATCCCATGGAGTCTTCCAGTTCGACTACTAAAAGGGGCGGATAGGGAGTCGACGAGGAAACGAGTTGCTAAGGACGGGGATATAAATAGGAACATACATAGCCCTTCCGTTCTTCAGCAAAGACAACCATAAAATCGTGGCGTCAACTCATCAACTATTTTGCGGTTGGCCGAATTCATTAGCGCCGAGGAGGAGGCTAATATAAAATGTCCTCCGGCGGAGTCCGGCCTCCCGTAAGTATCCCGTGCGAAATGCATACTTCGTACCTACCCGGGTTTCTTCTTCATTGACTTGAATAATCCCTCGCTCGCTAGTTAGACGTCTTCGAGTCATTAAGCCAGGAACTACACTCGCTAACATCTAGTGTGTCCGTGATCGCCTACCTACGGACGGACGGATTAGGTAGGTAGGCCACGGAATGGTGTGGCATGTCGTTTGTTCCTCATGGCGCTGAGCGAGATCGTTCTAATCATATCTGATGAGAATAGCCTCTTTCTTCCATAGATAGTACCTAGTCCGTCCCGGGTGGCTATGTGACGTGGGCTTCGCTTGCGATCTGGTGATCAAGGTGGTGATCATGAATAGAAATCCGGTCATGCCACGGTCATGTTGACGATTCAAACCTCCGATCCATTATCTCACAGCTTTTTTGTACGAGGCAATATATACGGGATTCGGTCGGGATGAAATGCCAGACTCGGATTTTTCGCACATAACGGCATTTGCTTTTGCTTTGGCCGACTGCCCGCTTGGCGCGCTAGGAGCCGCGAGACGGTCGCAGGGGAGAAAGTTATGTAGGTATTTCATGTTCCATTTGTATGGAATGGGAATTCATCGCCGCCTCCCTCGGTCGACCGAGGTACGTATGTAGGTACTAGATCCGGAGATTTTGACTGTTTTTGGTCAAGAAATCGTATGCGCGGCGTCTAAAAGCGCAAGAACTAACGCTGCCGCACGGGATTCTCGTGTCAGTCGATGGCGTTTGGTTCCGCAAGTGGCCTTTTATTACATCGGTTCCTCATAACTGTGATGTTCACTAATCATGATCAATACCGTAAAGACTCGTCGAGACACTGTCTTAACTTTGCTAAGCATGATGAGTCTATTAGGCGCCGTCAGACAGATGAATGATCTGCGACGAGGAGGCAAGCCAGACGGGTTGATGCCCATGAGCGGCAAACACTGAGAGAGATAGACCGCATTCCGGCATGTTCGGACAGAAGCATACTCACCATACTATGGGACAGGCTACCTAGTCATTAATCATGAATCAAGCCTGCAGTGCACCTTGACGGCCTGAGTGAGTCCTCGCCATCGGAGCACTCAGGAGGTATAAGTATCCACGCCAAGCATCCGCATGTGACTGCACGTGGAGTTACGAACTTCTCTTATTACTGAACATCAATCAGTTTGTCGACTTCTGGACGTCAGGAAAGGTATCTGCCAAGAAGTTCTCCGAGAATCTCCGGCACTGTTCGTAAGCCTTCTCAAAGGCACCTCCCGAGATATAATAGGGGTCCTGAATGGTCTCCTTGCGCCCGGTACCGGAAAACTCGCCGAACAGCATGATTTTTGCTTTGTCCTCGGACTTCTTCCGGCTGCTCCATCTCTGGATGTCACTCAGGTTACTGTTATCCATGGCGAAGATGTAGTCAAACTTCTTGAAGTCACTGTCGTGGAGCTACCCGACGTATTTTGAATCAGTCATATCGTCTCTGTGTGTCTTGGCTTGGCTTGGCATGAACTAACCCGGCGAGCAGCATGCTGATAATTGGTGATACCATGGCTTCTGAGCGTCGCCATAGTTCGGTCATCGGGGTCATCTCCAACGTGGTAACCACCTGCCAAGACGCGAGAGAGAGAGAGAGCACGTCAGGTATTCGGCGATCAAGAGCAGAAAGCTAGCATGGGGATGGCGGATCTGCGAGACATACCTGTTCCGCAGGAGTCCACCGTCCCGATGCGGTCATAGAATGGCGAAGAAGGGTCCTTGACGATGGATCGGAAGACTCCTTCGGCCATTGTCGAGCGGCAGATGTTGCCCAGACAAACGAAGAGGACGGATATCTTGTCCTCGCCGGACTTTTGCGTGCCCGCCATGACGATATTATGAAGAATGAGTAGACTTTATGGAAAGTCAACTCTCAAGACCTGACTTGCAATGTTAACAAATGACCCAGATAAGCAGGAACTATAACTTACCTACTCTGATTCTTTGATAAGTATCGCAGGATGTTGATGAAGCAGTCGACAGTCCGGCCCCGCTATCTGTTTGTAGTCTGTACTCGTAGTCAAACGCGGTTTCCCTGAGGCTAGTGGTGGCTGATAATACTGTACTGTATGAAACTGGCTGTCGTTTCGCAACCGTAAAATTTACGGAACATTGGACGGATAGCATGTGGGGATCGTACGGAATGCTATGAGTGAGTCAGCTGACGGCAGCTGAGGCAATGCGTCGTGATCACTTGCGTTGTAAGTCCGAAGAAATCATCTTCAATTCTGTACAAAATATCATCACTGCAACAAAGGGGAACTAGACAACTGAAACCGCTGTAGACTGTCTTTCATTGACACTTCACGACTTATCGAAACCATGGCGAGTATCACCCAATTGATATGAAGACACAACCGCGCAGAATCTACTGACGGCCTGAGGCACAAAGACAGACAATTGGCTCGTGTACAACAACCTGATAGCACTTCAATTAAACCAGAGGACGTCAAGTAAGCGCCGATTCATACTGCCTCTGATTCGAACACATGAGTGGTCGTCAGACCTGAAAGACCAAAGGTGACAGAACGCCACAAAAACTCCAAGAGAACATGATAGGCCGGACTGGTCAGCAACGAGTTATGGCGACCAAATGTCCTTAAGATACGAGTACGGAATAATCCGTAGACATGATGGCCATCGGTCCGTGGGGACTTCGACGACGTAGGTGTTGGCGGACATATTCCGTGCCTGCTTGACCGAAATGACGCGATGACTGAGATGTTTCTGCAGCAATTCCCGCTGCGGAATTGATCCATATGCCCGTATCTCGTACAGTGTGGAATCATCCACACACTATGTGACTGGCACCGTACCATCTTGTGACCAGCAAGAAGTGTCGTCACAGATTCATTCCGTCCCACATCAGCCGTAACGTTTCTCTGTCTGTTACCGACGACTGCGCCACAATTCCGGTGAGCAAGCCACATGCCTAGGAAACCCGGACTTACACGGAATTCCAAGTGAGACGAGAAAGTTTCACCGGCATCAACGCGACAGAATCAGTCCCTTGGCGTTCATTCGGTGAATCTATGTTGATCTACGTTCCTGGTTTCATATTCATCATCGAAACCCCTGGCTATCTTATCTCCGGATCAGATTCATCTCGCCTGAGACGACGCCAAACAACCGGGTTACCCAGGTGACCATGCTCCGTATCGTCGCCATTCGATCCCGACTCTCCGTTTCTTCTGAATCATCGAATTCCTGTCCGGGGATCCTAATCATCGTGACTTTGAGACCCTGATCACAAGCTGCACAGTCGTGACATATCGTTGACTAATGTTAGGCAGGCCTGCATTCCATGTGATCTTGAACGTGTTCTCCTGCTGCTGCTCTGCATATCCGAGAAGCAGCATGATCTCTCTCATAATCTTGAGACGGACTTCATCTACAGTCTCTGTCTCAACGATGGCTCTTCGCACATCGACGAGAAATGATTCATATGAGATATCATTATCAGCGATCCAGCCTTACTCAGGGGTTCTAAACATGTTTATCCTTATTTTTCCAGGACTCATAAAAGCACTTCAGATGAACCCGCCGCCACGCTCAGACGCGAGTTGATTCAGGAGTCGGCGTAAGTTCGCACGCATGCATATATGAAAGTCAAACCGCCCGCCTGTGGCATGCACCCCTCCGGATGAACGGTGAATGATTTTATCCCCTCCGGATACGTATTTCTTTCCTTCTTCTTTAAATATGAGGTCGAGTACGAGGTTCTGTTGAATCGTTCTGCAAACTATTTTCAATCTATTCCGTAGTTTCCTCCCCGCCTAAACACCATGCGTCCTCCATCGAGGACACTGACTCTAACCGCCGCCCTCGCAGCGACGGTCTCGGCCATAGCCTTACCACAAGACACCGTAGAGTCCACAGACAAATCATTCTCCGTATCCCAGGTTGCAAACCCCAACTTCCGCCCTCACGGCCCATCACAAATGGCCAAGTCATTATCCAAATACGGTGCCTCCATACCAGAGGGTCTAGCACAAGCCATAGCAGAGCAAGACGCGTCCCGTCTCGCAGCCCGGGACTCAGGCAGTGCCCACGCCGTCCCCGAAGCAGGCGACATCCAATACATAACCCCCGTGCAAATCGGTTCGCCCCCACAAACCCTCAACCTAGACTTCGACACCGGCTCTTCCGACCTCTGGGTCTTCAGCACCTTCACGGCGCCACATTCCGTCGAAGGACAGACACTCTACGATCCCGTCAAGAGCTACTCCGCCAAAAAGGTCTCCGGCGCAGACTGGGAAGTGAACTACGGCGACTCGAGCTCGTCGAGCGGTATCGTGTATCGGGATACCGTTTCCATCGGCAATGTTTCCGTCGAGGGCCAGGCCGTCGAGATCGCGACGAAGGTGTCGCCGCAGTTCACGAAAGACGGGGATAGTGATGGTCTCGTCGGTCTTGCGTTCTCGACGCTGAACACGATCAAGCCGAAACGGGAAAACACCTGGTTCGAAAACGCCGCGAAGATTCTCGATAAGCCCCTCTGGACCGCGGACTTGAAATACCACCAAGGTCAGCACACACCCCTATCCCATTCCCTCACTAATTACTAACAAAACACAGCCGGCAGCTACGACTTCGGCACAATCGACAAAGCAAAATACACAGGCCCCATCACCTACGTCCCCGTAGACCCGAAATCCGGCTTCTGGATGTTCGACCTAACAGGCTACACAATCGGCACAAACCCGTTCGAAGAATACGCCTTCCCCGCCATCGCAGACACAGGCACAACCCTCATCCTACTCCCCCCGCCCGTCGTAAAAGCCTACTACGCAGCCATCCCGCACGCGCATTTCGACGAGTCCCAGGGCGGCTATGTATTTCCCTGCACTTCTACTCTGCCAGATTTCACGCTCGCGGCCGGCGCGGCGAGGATCGTGGTCCCGGGCGAATATATCAATTATGCCGCGACGAATGTTAGTGGACGCTGTTTTGGCGGGATCCAGCCGAATTCGGATTTGGAGTTTTCGATTGTCGGCGATGTTGCGCTGAAGGCGGCCTTTGTGGTTTTTGATGTCTCGACTGGAGGGCCGAGGATTGGGTGGGCTTCGAAGAGGATTGTGTAGAGGCTGATGTTGGACGGGTACCGTATTATTCTCAGGTTTCACTTGATCATACTCGAGTACCTTTGCTTGGTTCATTGAGACGGGACTCGCTTTTACGATGCCTGATCAGTACCAGAAGACGAGATCGGTTCACCTTCTTCGACTATCTCCTGGCTATCCGAAAACAACAATCCCCTACTCGCCCCTTACCGGCCAGATAACCTCAGAACTTCAGCTACTGTCCGACGACATCACACCCGTCGACAAACTTCTTCCTTCTCCCTCTTCTTTCTTTCTTAATCCCCGTCACTGACCCTATCAGCCAGGGACAAAAACCCCCTTTCGTATTTCCTAATCGTGTGTAGGTAGATTTCCCACGCAAGTGTGTCCATTATCTCATGCCTTCCTTCAAAAGTTCCAACAAAGTTCAGCAAGATGTTTTCATAGGATCCGGTGGTTTGGCGTTAGGTGACAGGAGTCGACTGCGATAGTCAGGACTCGTGTGTTTTGGGTCGGTTCTTCGAGGTACTGATATGTAATTGAATAATAAATAATGCGCGCGTACTGAGATGAGTTTCCTATCATGCGCTGTGTTGATGATCGTGTGGAAGCTACCATCCACATTGAGGATTTGCTCGCCCCTATTCTACATATACCACACTCTTCGAATTACACACACACTGATACCACGCTATACGTATGAAGCAGCTTTCTTCAGCACTTTACTTTCCATCTCCACTCCATCTCAATCTCCAGCTCCAGCTCATTACCTCCCATCTAGTCCTTAAAAATAAATTCAATTATAGTCTCACGACGACACAACACAGTAATAACCTCCGGAGCACACTATCTCCTCGCAAACCATCAAACAACCGACACCATTCCCATCCAACTCTCCCCTTACCCCCTCATAATATCTCACATACAGACGCACCCAATGACAAAATAATAGCACATACCCGTAACCTACACATAACTCAACACTAAAGTCCTCCCAGGCCATCAATCCAGACACTTTGCGAATCTCACATGACCACCGGATCTCCGGACGTAAGGCTACGTTCAACTTACCTCGGTAGACATGGATCCCATACCCCTCAAGTACGCCGAACTCAGATAGATTCCCAAATAATCCAGCATCAGTTCATTTCTAACATTTCACATGAACTTCACACATCTCTATAAAATCAAAATATCAATTATCAATACAAGTCAACAAGTCGCCTCAAATTGATTACAAAGACAGGAAGCACGATTCATACAAGACACAAAAGACAAAAAACACAACTGATTTGGCTTGCAATGCGTGCGATACCATTATAACTAGCTAAGTTATTTTTGTTTTATAGCACCGGCTCCCTCCTTGTCAGAGAGGCGCCTGGCATTGGCCATGATGAACGGTTACGTGTCCACGCGTACGGGGGTGCATCCACAAGAGTCGTCAGTGCGATGCCCCCTAACCATTCTATCTCCGAAACTCAACGCGTGTATAAACCGAGAAGATCAAACGGCTCAAGAAGTGAATGAAACGAAGTATACTGTTGATAAGCTAACGGGTCCCTCCAGGGAGACCTTGACCTCCAAGTACCCTATTCTCTCCCCCGAAAAATGGCCTGCTGACGCGGGAAACTAGACCAGGTTCGTAGCGTAGCAGATCCAGTTCGGGCACACACACACACACGTCCCTCCTCCCTTTGCGAGTCCAGCAGGACCCGGTAAATGCGAAATCGAACTGGTAAGAAATGAAGAAAAGAGCCATTCTCGGTTGTACAAACAACCCGTCCAGTCCCGTCATGTATCAGGGGTCACGAGAGAGGATCTACCGCTCAGGGGACTCGAGTCGTGAAAAAGACGAAGACGTCCGAAGCATGCCATCGTTACTTGCGTAAAAAAACAAATGGACTTCGGCTATTTTTTGCAATCAAGCCACGGTGATGCTGCCCTTGCGCTTCTCGGCGCTAGTGAGCACGAGCCGGGGGGCCTTACGCTGACCGGCTTGACCATCGGCCTTGGCTTGGCGCTGAGCTCCGTTCTTGAAAACGCTAGCAAAGCTGTTGTCACCCTCGCTGACACTGGCTTGGCTGTCAACACTGCCGCGCAACTTCTGACGCGAGCCGGGACGGTCGGAGCCAATAGCTCCCCAACTGCCGCTAGCCGAAGTGCGAGAACTGGCGAGGCTGGGCTCCGCATCACCAGACAAGCTGCCCGAGCCACTACGCCCAGAGTCAGACTCGTTGTCGGCAAATGCAGCTCCAGGCTCGGCAACAGTCTCCGAGACGGGGCTCATGCTGCCACAGCTACTGCCAGTACCCTTTCGTCGAACGAGACCAGCCTTCATGAGGTTGTGAACCGCCGACTTCCGTGTTCGTGCGGCAAAGTTCTTGCTACCTTCGTGCTTGGCCGTGGGCTTGGCGCGAAGCTCGTCGAGAGCAGGCGGGCCGCGGGGTTGGCGAATGGGGTGCTCACCAGCACGAGCTTGGCCTGGTCCATAACCTCCGTTAGGGAGCGGGGTCAGCGGCAAGGAAGCAGTCTTCGGGCCGGCGGAGGCAATGGCCTCCTCGCTGGAAATGGTGAGGCCCTTGTTCACATTGACCGAAGAGGCCGATTTCTTGTGATTGCGTCGGAAAGCGTTCGCAGACGGGGGCGGAAGAGGTGTCGGGTCAACCGTCACCTGCAACTTCTTGGGAGGCGTCGTAGTACGCTGCGTGAGCGGGATGTTCTCCGTGGGAGGGGGAGACACCTGGACCCGGGGAGCACCGTGGTTCTGCTGTTGGAAGAATGTGCTCTGGGGAGTGCTAGGCTGATTCTCATAGAAACTCGGCTGCATCTGACCAGTAGTCGGGTCAACGAGATAGGTGATCTGAGTAGTCGGGTCATAGTAGGTGAACAGATTCTGTTGAATGGGAACAGAAGTAGTGATCTGTTGCTGCATCGCCTGGAGTTGCTGCTGCTGCTGGTAAAGACTTTGAAGCGTTACCTGCTGCTGCAACACCTGGTTCTGCAAGGCTTGGTGCTGCATCGCCTGCTGGCCATTCAAGTTCAAGCCCTGGAACTGCTGGGCAGCGGCCTGGACATTGAGAAGCTGCTGCTGGAGCCGCTGCTTCTGCTGAGCCAGGTACAGGTTGGCAGTGACCAGCTGGGCATACAAACCAGGGTCCATCTGATCCTGCACTTGCTCATCGAGATGGAACTCGGGAGGTGCCAGAATCTGTTCGGGAGTGTACTGCTGTTGACCCATGCCTTGCAATCCCGTCAAGTTGTAAGCTGGCTGTTGCGTAGCGAGACGAGGGAGAGATGTCTTGGGCGCATAGCCGCCATACATGTCGCCGCTCATGTCGTTATTTCTACCAAAGACTTGAGGAGACATGCCGCCATTGGCGAAGGTGGCGGCGGTAGCGGATTTGGGGGCGGTTCTGAGACCGGCAAGCAGGTGACCTCGACTCGTACGCGGGGTGGGAACTCCGTTGTCTTTGACGTTGGAAGTCTTGATGGCGTCGAAAGAGAGCGGCTTGATGTTCTGGCCGCCACGGCGCGATGCCAGACCTGCTGGGGGCATGCCCATGCCGGTGGAGGAGGTGAAATCACTGTACGACATTTGAGTAAGACCACCAGTGTCCATGCTCAAGGGAGAAAGGAGATGATGCGTTCAACTGCTGAAGCCGTGCCGATGCGGACAAGAGCGAATTAGAAGTGAAGTCTAAGTAATGAAAGAATGGATGATGTAGCCACTCGAGGATGGGACGATCGATGGTTATTACAATCAACTAGGGACGTTGTTGAACGGGGCGAGACCCAAACAGCGTCTGTTGATAATTATGGTGGCAAACCGCGGGGAGCAGATGGATAAGCAGCTGGCGCTTTTTCTTCTGCGGCAACGGTAGGATAATGATTTTAAGGGGATCGATGCTCGTATCAAACGTGGGATGGTTGAGAAACGCAATCCGGGAATTCCAAGCAAGCAGGCGCGACTGTCGGCGATGGAAAGACGTGGTCAAGAAGCAGAAGACAATCGATGCGAGCAGACGCGTATGTCGCAGTGGATGAGCTGTCTGATGATGGTATTAGAAAATGCCTGGCAAGATGAATCAGTTGCGTGAACCAGAACCAGCGATGATGGCAGCAGTCGTAGCAGTCGTAGCTCCTAGAGCGGATGATGGACAAGCGAAGACAACAATAAAGCGCACAAGGCAGTCTTGATGGAGATGATGAAAGACTCAAAGCAGTCGCCGTCAAAGAAAGGGGTAACCAACGTTGACGAGAAGGTGAAGCGCGTGCAAGGTAAGTCACAGTGTCTGAGGACGGAGAGCTTTCCTTATAAACTCGAGCAGTTCGAGACCAGTTGCGGTGTAACGTAGGGGGGAGTCCCACAGGGAGGCAAGTCTGGAACAGAACGCGTCCAGAGGTCTTCTTTGTGTACTCGAGAGAGAAAGGCAGAGCGCGGCGAAGAGAGGCTTTGAGGCTTTGAGGCTTTGTTATATGAAAGAGAAAGGGAGACTGACAGATAATGATCCTTTCTCGCCTATTCTACAAGGCGAATACCCAAGCACCAGTCCCGTCTCCTTTTTTTGATCGCTGAGGCGTTTCTCGTCGGTCTGTCGGCAGCGACGAGACAGATTAATGGCAATAGGTATTGTTCGTATGTGCGACAGGCCAAGCAATGCAATGTAATGTGAATCGAAGGAACAGTTGAAGCAGGCGAAAGAACGAGAACGAAAACTGTACAAGGATTAAGTCCTGAAATATATAGGATCGAGTCGTCTAGAAACTCCGGGGGATGATTGATGGATGATGGGCGTTGCGAATTGCTCGTTTGGCCTGTTTCTTTTGGAAATCTCTCGCTCGGGCTCGGTACTCCTCCTCTTTTTTTTGTTTCTCTCACTCTCTCTCTCACTCACTTCTTCTTCTTCTCTGCTTCTTCTGTTTTTTTTTGCTCCGGGTACCAGCTATCAAAAGATGGTGACAGTGGTCCTCAGGGTGAATGTGATGATGCTAGAGGCAAGGCAGTCAAGGCGTGGGGGTGAAGGGGGAGGGATGAACTTTTGGAGGCGGATACTGGAAAAGGGTGCAAGGTGATATCAAGAGAAGCCACCAGGGGGGGGAATGGATGGATGGAATTGATCTCCTTATTGGAAGTAGTGGAATCCGTAATCAACAACGATGGAAAGCCCAACGATGAATAGATAGATAGCAAGCAATTGCCGGAGCTACAAGCACACGCACACACCACAGGCACACACGCGAAATAAAAAATAAAAAAGAAAAGGAAGAAATCTGCAAGAAAGATAGGTAAGCACCCTAAGGGTTAGAAGCGGAGGGGAAGGAGGAGGATAAAGGAAGGGCCGGTTTGAGGTGGTTAAAAGAGACTGGGTGAATATAGCGGCGGTCGGTGGGAGGGGAGGAGAAAGAGTGAGAAGGGATTCTGGGTGCAGATTGACGGGATTGACGGCCACGGTCGGAAAGGGAATGGGGGAAGATGGGAACAAGAGAAAAAAAAGAGTGGGTGGGCCCGGGCTAGCAGCAGAGGCCCTTCTTTCAGAGGCTCGCGAGGGCAGCGCGGGCAGATGCTAGCAGTGCCTTTACCGGTATGTACATGGCTAGGGCGGCGGAAAAGTGGGCGGCGGGCACATAGTGCGCTGCACGATTGGTGCAGATGCCAATGCGCTTTTTTGAGAGACAAGAGGGACGAGGTACCTAAGGCAGAGAATGGAAGCTATTTGTCGATACTGTGTTCTAGGTGCCTGTAGGCTATAGGTCGCGGGCTGTGATTGGGCGAGGGGCGGTGTAGCTGAACTGGGCCCTGCAGCGAATAGTGGGATATACAGTGCTAGGTAGTGAACTTTTTCTCTCTTCCTGCTTTCCAGGGGTTCCTAACCCCTTTTGGATACCATGCTGCTGCTACGAGTACGGATGGCCTGGGGTCTCCCTTCGTGTGTCTGCCGTCCTTCAATGAATGTTCCCGTCCTCAGTGAAGGTTCACGTTTGAGCCCTGCGTTCCCCGTAGATTGCTAAATGCCGGCGAATGATTGGTCTGGCCCTTTCAAGAGCGTGCATTAAGCAGCGGTAGTGAACCAATGAACGTCATACGATGGGCAGAGAAAAGATGGAGAGAGCGAGTCTGACCAATGGAATGCGAGATCTAGGGGTTTAGGGCGCTACTGTTCATTTCCACGCACGCTGGTTGCCTTAGGAGGTTTTTCTCGTGCTGCAACGTAATGAATGGTGTGGTGGATGGAGGCAATTGCATGTCGACGGGGCTCAAAATTTTTCTCAGATTCCGTGGAGAAGACGGAATTGATACATGGACTAGACCGAAGTATTCCGAAGCATTCCTTCGTTGGTAGCTGAGGTCTGCCCCGGATGCTGCTGAGGTGAACGAAAAGGAGCTCCCTCTTCCGTCCAGTGGCTGCAAATAGTGCAGATAGCGTCGGTCGCTGTCGATTGTCCCGGACCCGCGCCTATGGAGCAGGCGTGACTTGCTCCGTAGGTGACCTGGGTGACTTGGGTGACTCCCAGGACGGAACAGGTAACTGCCTGTTTTGTGTGACGTGCTAGTGTAGCAGACCAGGAACGACCTCGTGTAGGTGAGTGACGCCTGACACCACAGCGAGGGTAGGGCTAAAGGGCTAGGCAGGTTCCCTACGTGATTACTTCCTAGACGGGGTAGTAGGGATACGGGATAGCGCACGAGACCAGTCTGGTAGGTACATGGCCAGGAGGTACCGGTGTCACCAACGCTACGAGAAGAGCAATGCGAAGTGACTTTCGAGATCGAACTCGGACATTCGCATTCTAAAAATATCCTCATGCAAATAATGAAATCAATTCATGTCAATTCATGGGTGCGGAATTGACATCCAAGCGATCACAATTTGGACGGTTGCTTATTATTAGCGTCCGTCCGGGACACAGGTTCTTGTTCTCTTGCTGCGCTCTTTTACCCGGTATCGATGTGATATGATGATGATGGAATGCTTTCCCTGGGCAGAGACATTCGTGCCGACTTGAGCAAAGACTCGGGCCAAGACTTCTGTTGCGTCTCCACGTAGCATCGAGCTCCTATCCAGGTTAGCAGCCTCAGAACCGCTACAGAGCAGATACCGCAAGCAGTTAGATCGGGTCATGGCGCACTAACCGCTTGAGGTGTTTCATTGAGAGACGTGAAACCCGTCGCCCTCGATCGCGTGAGACTCCCAGCTCCCCCAGCAATTACAGATCAACTTCTCGTTCGCCACATGTTCGTGTCCTCAAGGAGACAGAATGTAACGCTTCAGCTTGACATTCGTCTCCGGCCTATCCGCACGGATCGAGACGGAAACGTTTCGGGAAATACTCTCGATAGAATCGGGAGCCCGGGCCAGATGATGGGCTGCTCGGGGGTTCCCCGACCGCCGTCACTAGATCGACACACGAGGTCGGTTTAACCCTTCTTACTGCGGAGACGGATTACTATGAACGAATTGTTCTGTGTAAGGGGTTGTAACTGTCCACTGTCACAGAGTTGTACGGAATTGTCAATTGGTAACTCCGAGGGTTGCTCAGAGTTACCAATTGCTGTTTCTTGGTAACTCGGTTGCTGTCTAATTCAACACCTTTGATGACATCCGTGCATGAAGCCGTAATACCAACACAATGACAAAACGTCATTTCTAGATCCATATCTTCTTACCTGCTACTGTCAACGTATGGGAATAATGGTATGGATTCACTATCGTCATATACCCCTTTCCACATGGTCCTCAAGTCGCCGATGCAAATCGAGATTCAGAGATAACGACTCTCGTGAGAACGCAAGCAATCCTCCCGTCTGGCCAAATCATACATATGTAGGTAACAGTCGAGATACTATCTCTACTAACTTGGCATAGACCAGACCCTATGGAATGCGCAGAAATCCAGGTTTTTGGGGCTGTCAAATGGTGTCACACGACTGCAGCGAATATCTGCACATGCAAGCGAAAAGAAAGAAGAAGACAGAGAGAGAGAAATACGGATATAAAAAGGGCACACAAATCCAGTCATCTTACCTCGTCCGGAATAATCATTTAGGACGGCGCTTAGCAGGTTGCCCCCTGATTCGTGGTTAAGCGCCACCCGGTATGCACGGATGATGTTGTCTCCTTTTTTCCCGGGCTTGGATGTCTCTCTTCTTTTTCTTTTCCTTCGAGTCTGGCTTCAGAATGTTTCTTCCCCAATGTCTGTCTATCGCATCTCCTTACGGAGAGATACACGCTGCTTATCCTTTCCTTTCTTTCCTTCCCCTCCTCGCCCCTTGAAGTCCACCCGAGAGACAAAAAAAAGACTCAATGGCATTAGGTAAAAAGCACCTCTCGATTGGTGGGATAAATGCGGGTGGGTATCACGACGTGGTGCCATTCACAACCGTCAGCTGCAGCATCTTTTTTCTCATTTGTTGCCCGCCGCCCCTCTCCCCTCTTCTCCGTCTGCCTGATGGGGTATGCTGCCACGTCGCCCAATGTCTTACAGACAAGACAGACAAGACTCCACGGCCAGGCTTCACCGTACCCTTCTAGAAGCTGCGCATCTTGACCCTCTACTGCGCAGAGACGGCAGTTTTCTCGGCGGGTTTAATGCCCACCGCTGCGGGCTGGTAATCTCCTTAAGGGCGGCTTTACAGCCCAGGTCCGTGCACGCCAAACAGTCGAATCAGAATGCTCAAAAAAAGCCACTCAAAGTAGAATACCTCAGTTCTTTGCGCATCTCACGTCCGACGACACCAGATTCTCCAGCATTTTGGTACCGGTACAGCCAAGCAAAACGCACGGACCTGGGCTGTAAAGCCGCCCTTAAGGAGATCAATAGCTGCCGGTAGTGCGGATGCGACTAACTGCGTGCGTCCTCGTACCCCCATCGCCCTTACGCAAATGTCTGGGAGCAGCAGCGGCTCAACCGAGTGCTAAGGCGTGTCTTGCGAGGACGCACGTGTACAAGTTGCTGCGAGTACATAACACTAGAGCACGTGTCTCCGACGGGACTACGCGCTGCTGCTGCTGCTGCTGCTGCTGCTGCTGCAATCCATCGCCCTGTGTTTTGTCTCTCCTGTTAAGGTAGGTAAGGTACGAGGTTTGCTAGGTATTCGCTGTCTAGACTACCTAGAGTCTGGACGGGTTCCTGGTTGATGTCATCGACGTAAGGAACACTTCCGCAGCGCGGATCCGACACGTGATGAGGTTGAATTCCCATTCTTGCTGTTTGTTTCTGGTTAGTCTTGCGATGGGCATCTACCTAACTGCGTCAACCCTATGGGGAGGTCGGTGTAGGCGTCTGACAATGCGTCTTGTAGTGTGCGCATCATTTCGTGTTGGCAGTGAATGCGTGCTATTTTCAGACATAACGATCTTCTTGCATCTTGGATTCTGTGGTCGTGTTAGGGCTGCATTGACAGATGGGAATCAACTCTGAATGGCACTCACGGTGAGGCATGCGGTGTTGTGGTCTTGATTCTTCACCGAGTCACCTCTCTGATTCCCATTAATAGTCATCTCACGGATGACTTCATCAGGCTCCAGCCTTCTCTGTTCAGCCTGTTGTCTCATACGCTTTTTTGGAATCTACTCGTATCTTCTAGAGACGTTAAAGACTAGAAGAGACTCGGCTGCTTAGATACCAGGACTCTATTTGCGTCGCATGATCGGACAATGGCTTCAGGCTGGCTGGGCTGAGTTGTTCCTATGACGTCGAGCCTTAATAGCGTCATCTAACTGACTTGTTTTCTATGAATCGGAAATATGAATCAGTCAGATCACGTACAGGTCGTGACTCGGTTGCTTGACTGAACTCGACCGAGTTGACGTGAAGCATTGAGTCATCGTATCAACGTTGTCAACTGTCGACTATTGACTCGACCCTCAACTATGAATCACGATTTGTGCTGAGCTGGAAAATTGCATGCGTGCGGTAGAAGCAGGGCATTAAAAAGAAGGGCCGTTATAAATCTCCTCGACATGTCATTGCCATCAAGTATTCCGATACCTCTGGCCTGATATCACATAGCTGAGTTATTTGGTAAATAACAGAAGATGTCTCGAATCTTCATTATGAAGACCGTCGGGTACCAAGTCGTCTTGAAAAGTGAAATATCACGGGTGAGTGTCAGATCCAAAGATCAGTCTCTAACTGTCCACGTATCTCGTGCCTGAAATCACACTGACTAACCGTCCCAATAGACACGATAGATCGACTTCTCGACGAGAGTTATACATTCGTCTAAACAGAAAGTCAGGCATCTCCTAACTCATGATACCTTGTAAGTAAGACTCGGACTTTGATCGATCGTCGTTGGACCCTGTTCAGAGAAGCAGGGGGCGCCGTCGACCGAAACGCCGCCGATTGACATGAGTATCGCACAAAGGCAGCGACAGAGATGGAGATGCTGTCGGCGACATCAGTCGTGTCGTCGAGTGGATTTCTCGGCGAGAGAATTGAAGACTGTCGTCGAGTGATAGCGTATCGTTAGGATAGAAGGTGACGATTTCGGCGACATTTTGCGAGGCAACAGCTATTCAGCTGTATCATCGTTGGGCCCTCTGAGAAGTGTACGGTGTCTCTGTCATTGCTTATGCCCACGACCCTTGACATCAAGCCCGCATTGTCGACTAAGGTACTGACAGTTTCTCATAGAGAAGGGGTTCATCTAACTCTCTCTCCGTGGTCCGAACTGCTTTTCGTCGAGAAATGTTATTACATTGCGTCTCAGGCTTTTACATCGACGATATTCAATAAGGTACAGTCTTGACTATGACTCTGTATTGACCTTATTGACTCTGAGTTGAATATAGATATAGTCATCGTGATATTGACCATATTGTCGGCGATAGTGATGGTGATGATGAGGGTTTGCTACAGATCGCCTTGGTCAACCAACCTTTCTTTACCTGTTAAGTAATGGCCACAAGCTCTCTAGTTGACGACTGAATACGATGAAAATGCATCGAAAGAACACCTGTTGACTCTTAATTGGGCTATTGGTCAACCGATCAACGTGCAACCCTAGAAGTAGCAGCTGTTCAGCACACAGATACAAGTAAGTTAACTCCTAGACTTCTCAACTTGGATAATAACCCTCATCAAAATAAATACTTAAGACCTAGCATCGATACCTGAGAACAATCAGCCCACAGGTTTCTTAGTCCTCCATTTGAGATATGAGAAATAAAAGTCGAGTTCAGACGGACCATGCCTAATACCTATCAACTTGGTCGTCAACGATCTCTCCAGAAAAATTCCGTCTTTAAGTCGAAACTCATATACTCAACCCGAATCAAGTCCATATAGACCATTAATGTAGGACGAGGCACCTTCGTTATTCAGAGTTGACATCACAGACCTCGTGTTCAGTTCCAGCATCGTGGTCACGACCCTTTGTAGTCACGGACCTACTCATGTGTGAATGTGTGAAGACATGGCATCCATATCTCCTTAACTGTCCGAAGGCTACAACTCGTGTCACTGACCGGGATAAACACCAATCATCTACTTGCGGCTACCTCGCATTATGATGGTACTGTGTGGTGGTCAAAGTCCAGGTGAGTATCCTTTTGGTTATTTGGGGAGCTAGTGACAAGTTTGTAGCCTTCGGACTGTCAAGGAGATAGGTTCGTGATGTTTTGGGGACGAGTATGTCGTACGCCTGGGGCGAGAACTCCGACTTGTCGACAACGGTCATCGGATATCCTTTCTCAACTTTCAGCGATGTAGAAGGCTTCATTCGAAGGTAGAACGTATTGATACGTTTGCGTGGTAGTTGTGTTTAAGTAAGTTCGAAGATGCTGGCATAGTGGTTGGCCGTCGGTCTACACAGGACTAACATACGGAATAGTCAACAAGTCAACGCTTCCCGTACAAAATAACTCACCATATTCTTCCGTAGTCACTTCCAAGCCCCAATACCCACCCAAATGTAGTTCACAGCCCTATCGTAGCGTCCCGGTTTTGTAATCAAGATCCAAGGCAACTCGTCACAGTCGTACTATGTCCCTTTGTTCTAACTCCTTACATGCGGAATACTCATAATCCGTAGGAGATAAACAACCGATCTCAGTCAGTCAGTACGGGGATACTAGCCCTATATGCCCACCCCGTTAGACCCGCGGAGATGTTCATTTCGGGATTCTCTTCTAGTTGCCTAGAGCCGGAGATAGGGTAGGTAGCCCGCCCCTGCGTTTGGGATCCCCAGTGCATCACTCGGACATTAGACCCCGAGACGGGCGTCACGATACTTATCTACCTAACTCAACTAATATGACAGATACACACTGTACGGATAGGAGAGACTAGGTAGGTCAGATTAGATCGTTGTGGATTCGATAGACTACCTATACGTATAGCAATTGGGGGCGGGAATCACGATGGTTACCCCAGATCGATGTCACGGTTTTACCCCAGATGTTTACCCCAGATGTCATAGCTATCACATGTCCCCGGCAAGATTCTCGTCTAAACCCCAGACTCAAACCCCATACTATCTACCGTTCGCCACATCTTCCCCATAGGAACTCAGCTCAAATCAGCCTCACGCAGCTTGCCAGATCAGGAAGCCCGTCTCGGACCCGAGTGGGACGGACGGGACGGCGGCAGACACGAGGCACGAGCACAAGCACGCAAGTAGGTCATGCAAGCAAGTAGGCCATACCTATGCAAACCGCGGGCCGTCCCGACTACTTAAGTTAAGGATGTCGAGGACCCTTTTGAGCTCGGACGGATGGAGGATGGACTGAGATGTCACTGGAGGTACTAGGTATTCGGTGTTAACGCCGGATGGGGGGCGTAGATTGCATGACGAGGATGAGATCTGGACAGTGGGTAAGGGGCAGTCATCCCCTCCCTCATCCTGATCGATAATCATAATACCTACCTACCACCTCCATACCTCGTATCCCCATGACGCGTTCTTACCTACAACCTGCAGACGTGCTTACCCCGTCGACGTCACCCCTTCATGAATTGGTTCACGGCAATTCTTGGCGATCCTTGCATTGATCGCTATCTACCTAGTTACATATTGTGTACTTAGTTACGAGTACTTATGTATGAAGGGACCAAAGAGACGGGAGAAATGGGGAAAGAGACGGGAGAAGGGCGTATCCAACCTTGCTCCGCCACGAGCGGCCTAACGGGTCCTACACTGCCTACCTATTACCTATCCAGGAATTCCAAGAGATACCAACGTCTAAGAGATAGGTAGGTAATGCTCGCGGCAGGCAGGCAGGCGGCTGAACCAACACCAACTGAGTAGGTAGTAGGTAGTGTTTGTATTTGTTTGTTGACATTACGAGGGCCATTGCTTCGCCCGGTTGTTGTCAATGCCCTACCTACATCCCGGTTCACTCACTACATCCCTATCCCGGCTACATCATCTCAACCTTACCCTGGCTTCAATCAACCCCAGTCCCTTCACATACTTACATACATACCCCAGTTCACATCGAGTTTGCGGGGACGGAGACAACCAGCCCTAAGGCCTAAACGGCAGGCGCAGGAGTTCGGCAGGAGATGACAGGAGTTTTCTTACTTGCCCTACGGGAGGTAGGTAGGTATAATATCCGGGGTACAGTTCATGCGTTACGGGTTTGGGTGCTTGGCAAGGTTAGGGAGTTTCATGTCTGTATGAAGGGTGTATAACAGGTAACTAACTGGGAAAGAAGACGGATGAGATGTGCATACCTATCCGAATAACCAACATTGCATACCTACCTACCCAAATCCAACATCTATCCGTCTCTCTCTACCCATAGGTGACCTCATCCATCTCATCCATCCCATCTCAGCTCCAGCCAGATGACGTGAGATCCTCTCCCTCCCTCCCTCTCCCTCCCATCTTTCTTTCGAGAGAAATAACTCACAGTACCTATTCGTCCATTCACACCGTACCGTGATTCCCACCTACCTATCCCCATTCACACCGTATCCGTGTACCTAGGGTATGTAGGTAGGTAAGTAAGGAAACCGATTCCTTAGTGTAGGACCTGTCACATGGAAATAAGGCCGCTAAGTTAGTCCGTGGCTAGGGTTTAGCTGAGGAAGACTGGATTTTATGGAAGGGTTGGGCTTCTGAGATCATAGCCACCTTTTCGTTTTTATTCCGTTCGAGTGAGTACGGAAAGATACCTAGACAGGTATTTCGTAGGTAGGTAGGGGGATTAAGTACGTGGTTAGGTGGTTAAGAGGTCGAGTTGAGTTGAGAGTTGATTGATGGATAGCACGGTGAGGTCCGTAAATACGTCCGTAAATACGTACGTACATCCCCGAATAAATCCCGTGTTCGTCTACTGTCCTCGCCTAGCTTCACCACCAACCAACGAGCCGTATGTACAGATTAATAATAGGTAGGTAACAAACCCATCTACCTATCCCATCATCTCATCTCAATTCCTTACTGCCTATGTTTCCCGGCGATCTCTCGCAGATTCACACTAGGTACCTAGGTAATCTGCAGATCTCCAAGGTTAGTAGGTTCTTACCTACTTTCTTCTCTCCCTCCCTCTCTTCCCCTTCCCTCTGTGCCTCTCTCTTTTCCCCTTTACTCTATTCCTCACGATGCATTACCAATCCGAAATACATCAACACCTTTTCCGTGGAAATACCCTTCATTTATCTCCCTAACTAGGTACCTAACGCACCACTGACACTCCTCCTGACTCAGTCAGCCTTACGGGTGGATTCACTTCCTAACTGTCGTGACCCCTGCAAGCGCTAACGTTCGGTCTTTGCGCGTATTAGCCAAGTACATCCCTTAACTTACTTCGTACCTAGGTACTACCTATGTATGTAAGGTAGGTATAGGTAGGAAGAGAGTGAGATAAAACAAGACAACGGAAGCCCATTCCGTCCTGTTTCAAAAGTCGTACGTTTATTCCCGATGCGGGTACTTTATGTCGTATCGTAGGTAGGTATTCGTAGTACCTAGCTGAGGTAGTCTACCGTAGTGTGGTCTACCTAATGTTAGGTACGAATGGTATGTAGGTAGGAGGATGAGTTTTTTTCCATCATAAACACTGGTGCGGAATATGTACCGTACCAGCCTATTGCCACATGCATATGAGAACCTCAGAAGTATACCTGATAACAATACGTAGAGAGATCGGCGAGCTCCGGTCACACATCTTCTATCGGGAAATAGGGACGGGAGATGTAAACGATCCGTTGCCACTAGTAACCACGCGAGACACTGACACTAAGATAAATACCCAAGGCAGCAAGTGTGAATACCTTCAACAACTTCGTTCATTGTGCGTTAGTCATGGCTGACATAATTACATACAGCTCCGTGGGAGCACGTCGGCGGAGTAATCGTCCGTAGGGCTCAGGCTACGGCTTGATTCCCTTATCAAATCCCGAAAGGGGGGCGCTAGAGGGAAGCCGTAAAAGTAAAAGATTGAAAGAAAAGAGAACCGGAAAATCAGCCGAGTCCTTCCATCCGGTCGGCCGCTGTCCGCCGTCCGCCGTCCGTTTTAAATCTGAAAAATACCCAATCCGCAGGGTCCGTCCAGCAAACCGGCACGTAGCCGGGAAGCCCCTTATTAGTCAGCCCCTAAGTCATTATCTTTCTATCTCCCGTTTCAACCTTCAAGTTTCACCACTCCACGATCGTCTGAATCGCCAAGATTATCATCCTTGTGAAGATGAACGTAGTCTGTTCCGTAGGGCGCGGCGGAACTCCACCACCGATGTTCCCAGCCATTTTTCCTAGTCAACGACGGTCAAACACACCCGAGTCTCTCGGCGTATGCTTCCTAGTGTGCCGGTATTTGCTTCCTAGGCACACCCAAGATAAGGCGAGAGCCAATTGCCCCCTACTAGCGCCAGCCCTATCATTTTCCGGCCTTCTTCTGCGGGCCGGGTTCCAGCGTGCTGGGTTTTTGTTTCCGACCAGCCAACATTATCGTCGCTGATCGAGGGGGACGTTTTCGCCGTAGAACCCTCCGTCCCTGCCATGGGCCCCTGATGCCAAACATGCGAGGCATACACCACCGCCATACACACGTGTATGCCGTTTCCAACCTGCCCCTGAGTCGTCTAGCACCGAGAGGATCTCCCCTGTGACGTCAATCTCTCTGCCGTCCAGCGCTGCATGTGGCGCAAGAGGGATGATCGGGTTAGATGATGGGAACGAACTAGGGGCAAAGGCTGATGATGGGAACTCCTCTGATTCTGAATCTGTTGAGCTCATATGAAGCGTATCCAGGGGCAACGTCTTGGCGTAAGACTTCTTTCGCAGCATCCTGGGCGATGTGTTTCTCACGTTCGGGTGTATGATCGTCATGGATTCCGACGAATAGGAGTCCGAGTGCGTTTGCTGAGTAAAGTTTGGATCAGAATCACCGTGAACGGACACTGCCATGCTTGGCCGGCGATCCTGGAAGGAGAACATTGTCGCCGATAGCCGAGGTGGTGTGAGAGGCATGGCTGGCGGTGGCCGCGCCGTCAAGTGTTGTAGCTGATTCGTATCGACATCTATCACCTCTACCCCTTCCTCGTTCCTCTGTCTGCTGATAGGACCGGATAATGCATCGCGCCCACTACCCCGGTCTCCTTCTCGTGCAGCTCCATGGGGCTGCATGGGAGAGTCTCCAGACTCCCTGCTGACTGACATAATAAATCACCCTCCTTTAATTAAATTTTATGGGTTGTGCTCTGGAAGAAGGACAAGCTCGGTTGCTGTCCTTACTAGGTGAGATCCAAGAAGAGTGGAACGTGCGGACCTCTTATATAATTCTGTGAAAGACACAGTAAACACCAAATAGCGCCACGGACCTCACAAGAGTGGTGGCCCACGTGAATAAGAACCTGGTCTGATCTGGAGAGAATTACCTCGGGCTGTTAGGGCTGTCGGCTCATTGCACGGGTAGATCAGCCACGGGCATCCTTCTGTTTTGGGAAACTGGTACAATGTTGTGAAGCCCGGGGGTGGTCAGAACTTTGACCGCGGCCGGGAATGAGTGATGAGATAAGTTTTATGTCGATCAAGGGCTTGGAGGCGGCCGGGGCGGGGGGTTATAGGGCCGCGCAGAAGGTGGTGCAACGACAAGCAAGGAAAAGACGTTAGACCCGATGTGAATCAATTCGAAGCGATGTGATCTTGTGGCGCAAGGATGATTGTCGTCACTTTGCGATCTCAGGACTGAATAAGACTCACGCACCCGCTCATGCGCAAGCTTGGCTGACCACTGAATGGCGTAAAGTGGAACGAATGCACAAGGTGACTGACGAGACCATACAGGGAAAAAGGAAAAAAGAACCTCAACGGAGAATGAGTGAATTGAGCCCCCAAAGTCCTAGGTCTGGCCTGGGACAGTGTTATACAAGATGGTAGGGTAAGAACTGGTTGTTCGGTGTCGAGTGGTATAAGCGTGTGGACGCCTTGTGCTTGTCAGTCTAAGGTGAAGGAGAGATCGAAGTTATATGAAATCGGACTGGACCCATAGCCGCGAGACCGTACCGACGGGTTGGCATGGTATAAGCGACCAATCCTAACATACGATCTGAGCCAAGAGACCCAAGGTCCAAGGCCCAAGACCCAAGGCCCGTGGTCCTCGACAGACTCGGCCGAAGAAACACCCTCCCAGGAGGGATGTGGACTTTGGTGGGGAGTTGGTGAGCTTGACACTCGCCCACAAGTCACCTGCAGGGCCTGTCATACGGGGGAGGTACCGTCAGCCTCAACAACAGGCCCAACCCTGTCGACGCAAGACACACATGTACACCTACAGTAGCGCAGCGTACCTACCTAAGTGGCGGACATCCTGGACGGTCATCATGAAGAATAATACCGACTACGACCGTTGTGGACTCTAAGCGCGAGCTAAGGTCTCGAGCTGACTGGTCACAAGCTGACAGCGCGTATAGGGAAGGAAACAAACATCATCGACTGGGCAAATAAAGCACCGACGACTGGGACGAGGCACAGTGAGCTGGTACGTACCGTCTTGTGCAGCCGAACCGGTGAAAAGGCCGTGATGAAGGCGACCCTAAAAATGGCAAATATCATCGGAGACATCCTACCTTTCCGTTGGGTCCCTGGGACTAGTCGCAGTCGTAGTCGTACCTAGTCGCAGTCACTCGCAAGTACTCAGCAGGTACTTCTCGCCCACTCATTAAAGTTGATCGTCGCTAGTTACCTGCGCGTACTCACGAGTCAATCAGCTGAGCGGGGGAGAGCGACGCGGCGGGACTAACGACGATGACAAGAAGGGAAACGGAAAAACATAACTGGACTAGTGTCAATATTCATGTCCACTTGTTAAGGCGTCCCGAAATTAATAAGAAGAGTGCTATGCTTACGGAATACCTAACGCATCCATCGCAGTCGTAGGCGACGGGTACGCGGACGGCAAAGTCGCAAGAGCCCGTGGCGACGCCGGCCATGACAGCAACGAGCATGCCTACCTAGGTAGGTAAGTCAGTAGGTAATAGTCTATAATCCATAGTCTGGCCTCAGTTGTTAACGTGTTAGTGTACGTTCCGGCCCAAGGAAGGCGACATTTGGGAGTCGATGCTGTATTTCGTACAGGCTATAGCGTGATCCGTGCCTTAGGGAGAAAAACCCTTTAACTCACATGCAGCAGTGAAAAATTTGGGTCGGGTCAACTAACTGTCCCGGGGGGCCCAAGCAGTCCACGATCCATGAACGATCCATCATCGATCCCCACCCCGAGACACTCGGTGCCATCCATCGCATCCTTGATTGGTAGGGATGGCCACGTCTGAGGCTCAGGGCAAAGCTTGCCTCGACGCATTGGTTACACCCGTTGGTAGATCAATACCGGGGTTTGCGACGCTGTGGCACATCGTAGCGGCATAGCAGTGACACATAGAGGGCTGATGAGACGCAGGAGGAGTCAGGCCAGCGACCATGGGAATCGCCTACCGTTTCTAGCGCGCTCGCATGGTACGGCAAATCCATGCCACTTGGCCTCATCGGGAGCTTAGGGAAAGTAGCAAGAGAGCTGAGAAGCCCCGTTCTGCTGGACTATGGCGTAGTGGTCAGGTCAGAGTGATAAGCCTAAGCAGTACCCATTACCTCTCTACGCGGAACGAGACGGAATAATAAAATGGAACGGAATGCAGATTGGTACGCAGTGCGTGCATGGTGGATGCGCATGTAGGGCGACATTATGTAGGACTATGTGTAAATGACCACGAACATGACGAGGAGGATGAGAATGAGGATGAGAATGAGGATGAGATGGGGATTGTCGGCAGCGCAGGGCAAGCACGCAGGTAGCAGGCACTCAGCAGCACGGATGAACCCCGCCCAGCGGTTAGCCTTACTGTAATTACCGTTTTAATCAATCAATGCATGCACGCAGAGGCAATTACGGATTAGACCATGCAAGAACGTTTTGTGTGTGAGAATATTCCGTACGTACTCCGTACTTTCCGTACCAAGCAATAAGACACATCACAGTCGATGCAGTCGCTGCAGTGCCACGGGTTCTCAACTCCCGTCATTTCCAAGAACATGGGTGACAGCCCTACCAAGCCGTTGAATATTGGCAATCACATCACATCGTCCGAAGGGATCGGGACGCCCTACGCCCAGATGTCGGTGACAGGTCCGTGCCATTCATGTAGGTTGGAGGTATTCCGTAATGTACCTACATATTCCGTACATACATGCATATTCCGTCCAAGGCACGCTCCTCGGAACATGCATGTGGACTTTGACAGGGATTGCGTTGGTACCTCGACTGCAGTTATCGCTAATGAATGCTACCTGCTGGACAGTAACGGTACCGACGTGAAGCGACTGATACCGTGCGACAGGAGCGACTGGGTTGGTTAGGCAGGCACGAGTCTCCATCGTATAGCAGAGCAGGTACTCCGCTGGTAGGGAGGAGGCGCGGGTGGACTACGGGTGCGGAATAGATACATCTCTGGGCAGGCACGAGAAACAATTGTGGCAGTAGCTGCGAGTGACGGAAGGTGCTGCTAGTCAGGATCAGACAGGTAGGGCAGGCGTGCTTCCACAGGGACTAAAAGAAGATTCTTTTATGGAGAAGCCCTGGTTTCTTCCACCATTCCCAATCCAACATCGTGATCCGCCCGTTCGCGCTGGCAGCAGGAGCTTGGGGGAATGGTGCCCATTGCACGAAATGTTCCGTGTTCCATACACGACGGATTGCAGTAGGTATTCCGTCAGTAGCTCCAGATAAGCTCCCAACTACATACGTATGTCATTTCGGACTTTACTGGCTACTCCCGTTTGCCCGTCCTTTGGTGCATACAGACGGCGACCAGGTGAACCCCGGCTCCATACGCATGTGTATAATCCTCGCCGAGCACATATACCTACTCGCACACTACAACGCGTCTTAATCTACGGGATACGGAATACGGAATAGGCAGATGTTTCGTGCTACCTGTCCACCTCCGTCGAAGCTCGACTTTCGCCCCCTCCCCCCCTCCTCCCCTCTCTGGTCCCCCCCCCCCCCCCCCCCCCATTCACCGCTTCTTGAACGGGGTCGCCATGGACTCGGGACTGTAGGTGACTACAAACGTCAGTCTTTTGATGAAAAGGGGAAAAGTCGCAAGCCATCACGACCACCTTGGATCCTGGAGCTGTTGCACCAGAGCTGAAGCCGGCAGTTGTTATGGTGAAGTGCTAGCTCGACTGCATCATCTCGCATCACAGGGTGTGGATCTGGATTTCTGTGGAGGCAAACGCCATGCATGCGACCAACCCACACATGCGTCGCACCGAATATTACCCTGGCGCGCGGTCTTGGCATCGCTGCCTCTGCGATGTGATCCTCCCCCCCTTCCCAGTCGCCCGTCTCAACGAACCAAGGGGGTATGCTGCTCGTTGGCCGGGTTTGTGCCATCCCTATGACTGCGCCCCCTCCCGGCCCCCCACCAATAATGGGACTGGTTCGCATTGTCGGCCGTAGACCACGAGCGTCTACCGTGAACTATTGCCAGAGCATCAGCTGATGGCATCGAAATTTTCAGGTTCATTTAATTTGTGTGAGGCGACATGAGAGATTGTATGGTTATTAGCTGCTGATCCTCTCGCGCCGCCACTTATTACACGGCTTCGTATTACGGAATGGCTATATGTGCACAAATAAATGTACGTCGTCCTAAGCGGCAGCGACCTGCCCTCTCTGACCTCCCATTGCAGCTCCGGCGCTGCGATTGGCCTTCTTAAGGCTGACCAAGGCGACAGGTTCCACGGCTACGTGTGCCTCAATTTGTGCTGATGCATGCAATATGGCACCCAATGATCGTCAAGAAATGTCTCTGTGGTGCCTTTTCAGCCCTACGAGATCTGAATCCCGGCGCCCCCCCACGGCGGTTAATATCCGTATGTAGGTATCGCAGATCGCGCTATTCTCATGTACATACTGTACCCTGTGCGCGCGAAGTACCTACCCTCTGCCCTTTACCCTCTTTACCTAGGTCTACGAAGTACTATTTCGTACATGTCCTAGGCCAGTCGCCACGTACCGTCTGGACCGAATCAGGGGACACGTTCTTTTTCTCCGCGTCTCCTTACGATGGCACTACGCAAATCTACGATCATTACGGCCTGGGTGTTCCGTATAGTGCAGTGCATATGCTGCGAATATGTCCCATGACAAATTACGCATGTAGGTACTCTCATTATTCATATGGGTCTCTTATTTCTTTTGCCGCTTCTCAACATGGTGCTTCTCCTGATGCATTATCTCAACAATTCTCGTATGATGAGAGTCGACCTAGACGTAGCTAGGTACTAGCCACCGATGCAGATGCAGCAGCATTCCAGCGTACTCCTTATTGTGGCAAAAAGAAAAAAATTTCTGTTCTTATAATGGAGGGCTAGATTCTATATTGCGAAGTACATACTCCGTACTCGATAGGTAATGATTTACCATACGGAGACACTATCAGAAGTGAGTTACTACGAGTAGCAGTCGATGGGCATCTTCACCGGTCAAGACTTGATAAGTCATATTACTTGCTATTGTCTAGTGACGTGTCTTGCTAATCCATACTGCATATATCTAACCCGTATGAAGTGTAGGTAGATTGTTTACTCGGTAACTACTATGCCGATGAGTTACTTCAGATTTCCAGAGTCTTACCGACTGCTTTGAACACAGACCTGACCGGCACATATCGTCCTATCACGTCTGCAGCTGGAATTCTTCGCGACGGCTTCTTTTTCGCTGAGTCAGGTTTGAGATCGCCACTTTCTGATATATTGGCTGAATCTCACGGGCGATGGACTTTCCAGCTTACGTTCTTCTCAGTTTGCCCCCAGCTGCTAAGCCGTGTATTACCGTAGCTAAGGTGAGTATCGGTTGGAGTCCTCCGTTTACGAGTAGAAGGGCATGTAACATGTGTCATACCCTTATTATGTCCGTGCGGCGGCTTTATTGGGGATTTCTTGTCATCTGTAATGTATAGGTTTGGGGGCGGAAGGCCTCCGGTGGGAAGATGACCTCAGATGCGATGCGACGTAGGGATTGAAGGGTAGATATGGGTATGACATAAGCTGGGATGTAAGAGTTGATAGGACTGGGTTTGACTTGTTGTTCTGGGATGGTTTATGGAGGTTGGTAGGTAAGTGATTGAGATATGGAGCCAGTCTCGGTGATGATTGTTGAGGTAGTGTGATGGCTCGGTCAAAACCTTGACTTCACCGATGTGTGATACTGACGAGACGTATGTTTAGATATATTAAGGAGTCAGCTGTCTCTTGATCAGTTGAATAGGAGATTATAGAAGCGTGAGTAAGAGGAGGGATCACTACATGGTAATGATGGCCTCAAACACCACGCCAAAACGCAAATCAAGGACTCTGGCTTCGCGTTTTGTCGGGACTCTCGTTCTTTTCAGACAAGTGAGTTATGAACACAGTCGTCTCGATAACGGTTCTGCCATGCCCCAGAAAGACGTGTTTGTATGTTATGTGAGACGATGAAGAGTACCTCACCGAGAAGAGAGACCCGACTATCATTCCCGAGTCGTTTTATTTGCCAGATCATGTTGCACATAATCGTTCAAATATCAACAGCAAACACTTCCCAAGGACAATGGGGAGACTAGCACTGCAACGTTTCAAATCATCGTTGAGAACTGTTGTCGATTACTGCTACATACTAGACGCTGGTTGGTCCCCTTTCTGAACACCAACATGGTCATCAGTGAGATCACAGATTCTCAGATACAATGGAGACAAAGAGTCGTTTTCCGTCCGAGACGACGATGACAGAGTAGTTAGCTTGGTGATCCGTTGCACGATGACTTCAAAGGGCGTGTCTCCTGTTAGTCTCTACCTCGTACCCAACAACGAGATCGATTCTCACCAAGTAGTCCTTATATATCCCATATACCAGACTATAGTCATCGCAAGTTTGGTAACAACACCCCACGACCTACTTCGAGATATTTGCCATCCCCTCAAGTCGAACAGCTTATCAAACAAATAATATCAAGAATGGCCAGTGCCTTCCCTCCTCCCCTGGACCCAAGGGCCCATCACGTCGGGCCCTACACAACCAATAACACCCACCAAAGACGACCCGTCCCCGTATCCCCCGTTTCATCCTCCTCCGATCACGGCATCGGCTCACCCTCGCCGCTGTCCGAGCACTTCTACGAAGCCTCCTCCACGCTCGACAGACACGAACCTGACACACCACCAACCTGGTCCGTGCAAAGACCGCACACCTCTCATCAAAAAGCACATCTCCCAGGCACATACCCCCCAGATCCCAACCCACCACCACCACCGTCCGAAATGGCCACCACCGCACAACCAACAACACGCTGGCATACATTCGAAACAACATCAAATCCACCCACCATGCACACCGTCGACCCCCCAGCCCCCCGTCCCGTCCTCGTCCCCGTAGACGGAGGCCCCTGGACAACAGACAGAACCCTCCACCACGTCTACGCGGCAATGCCTTCCCCCCCAACCGATACCACACCACCACCCGCCGAAGGCGACCCCCCGCCAACTCCAGCCCTAACATACACCCACCTAACCCACGCCCTACAAACAACGTCCCTCGCGCTCAGCGCATCCATATTCTGGACGGAAACCCTCTTCCTAGCAGTCTGGATCACGCCGTCCCCGGACTCCTTCAGCACGGCTGAGAAAGTAATGCATTCCGTCGCGTTTTTAATGGGACTTTTTGCGCCTGTGTATGTGGCTGTTATTCGGCATTTGGGTTGTGAGGGGGTGAGGGTTTTGCTTGTTGATGGGGTCGTCGCCGGGGCGTGGGTTGTGCTGGGGGTTTTTGGGGCTATGGGGTTGGCGGCTCAGGGTGATGGGAAGAATGGAGGGAATGGAGGGGATGGGGGATTGTTTGCTGCGGACGCGGTTAGGGTTGCGGTGCTTTTTTCTGCGGGCGTTGTTGGGGTCCTTGGGTGGGTTTGTCGTGGGTTTGCGAGGGTTGGGGGGATGGGGGTTTAGGGGGTAGGGGGAGGGAGGAGGTGAGGAGGATTAAGGGGAGGTGAGGAAGGGGAGGCGAGGAGATGGGTGTTGAGGGGGAATGGGGGAGGCGAGGAGATGGGCGTTAGGGGAAAGGGGAGATGGGCGACAGAGTGTTTCTAAGATTTGCTGGTTACGCGTTGCTCTACGGAAGCGTGTGGTTTATGTGACGGGTTGCTTTACATGGTCATCAGGGGCGGAGGATGTCGGGCGTATCAAGCATATCGGGGGATCTATTGTGAGGCGTTTGCAAAAGGGGTTAATTACGACAGCGAAGAGAAAATCTCTATTCTCCGTGATAGCGAGGTAGTGTTGCAATGACACTTATACAGACTTCACGGGTGACTCAATCTCTACAAAAAGGCAACAGCTCGATGTTGATTCAAGTGATCATAAATGTGAGTGATCACTCCGGCATGATGTGACCTCTATCCTCGTAAGGCCGCCTTTATCTAGGTCCTTAGCAAACCGATGCAAACCCCAAGCAAAAGAAAAACGAGAACCATGTGCTCATAACGTACATCGTTATCATGTCCGCACAACGCGGTCGTAGGCCTGGACTCTTATGCAGAAAAGCACCGACAGGAGAGAGAGTGAGAGAGAATGAGACATAGAGCGGGAAAGAGAGATTAAGAAGCGGGTTTTACAGAAGTTCCAGGAAAACGCAAATTCTCAGGCCTACTAGGTGAGTATCATGGCGTCTCCTGGATCCGGCGGTACCAAAAGGCCTTCGTTCTGCTCCTCCTCCATCATATCGATTAGGACCTCGAGGTTTGCATCGAGGTTCTCTGCGTCTTGGCGATCTAGACACTGCTTTAACAATCGACGGTACTTGTCAATTTTCTCACCAGTCCCGGAGTGGCCCAATGCGTTTACGTATTGCTGTTCGGCTTCCCTTTGCTTCTGAAGGAGCTCGTTGAGTTCGTGGGCGAGCTTGAGCCGATCTTCATACGAGTCTTCGCCTTGGTCTCCGTTCATGAGCGCCAGGCTCTGCTCGACCGAAGCTTGCACATGATACCGGCTCTGACTGGCCAGTGACGACAACACTTGCTGCTGCAACATAGTCGAATCAGTAACGGCCTTGGCGGCCTCTTCAGGTGTCTCTAAGCTAGCCTCCAGGTCAGCTATGTGCTGGTGCACGGCGGATAACTCGTTTTGCGCGTTGCCTAGCAGACGGCGGGCCTCATTCTCTGCATCTATCTTCTCCTTCCATTCTTCCTCGTAGCTACGAGCGAGGTGCTGGAACTTCTCCAAAACGAGAGGAGTGATCTTCGTCTGAACAGTATTAGCAGCATCCGAGTTATATGACGCTGCCAGCTTCGTGGCCGTATCGGCAAAGGCATCGCGGAACGACACATGCCGCTGCGAATCGGGGGCAAAAGGCGAGGACGAACGCTGGGGTACGCGTTCTCTCATGTTCCTAGTCGCATTTAGTTCTTTAATCAGTTCATTGGCACAGACGCCTTCTGCGTTAGGAATATCGGACGATGCGCCGCGACCGAGAAGCGCACGAACGCATTTCCGGGCCTTCGCCTTGGCCGCCAAGTGCAGAGCAGTGTTTCCGTTATGATCCTGCATATCTAGCAGATGGTGGACAAAGTTGGCATCGTGAGTCTCCTGGAGCTTGTTCAAGATGTTGTCTAGGTAATAACGGGAACACGACTGGCTTTGCACCCGTCCTCCCTTCATAATAGCGGCATGATGGATGACCGTGCATCCTGAGTCGTCTTGGATGGCAACGGTGTCAAAGAGTTCCTTAATAACGGCGGGAAACGTTTGCTTTTCGTAACAATTGGTGAAATTAACAGACCGCATGAACGGTGTCTCGCCCCGGCAGTTTTGCGCTCCCAGATTCGCGCCAAATCGCTTCAACTGTTTGATCACTTCTACATCTCCCATGGCGCTTGCCCAGTGAAGAGCACTGTGTCTCTCGGAATCAATGAACCAGTCTGGCTGGAAGTTTGTGGGAGGTTCGGGTCGGAAGGTTGGCCGATCCTGACGGGAAAGGAGGAAATAGTCGAGGAGTTCATCGCCATAAACGGAGTGCTGTTGGTCAGTAAGATCCTGCAAGGCCTCGTCCCGATACCTCTTGCGCTGGTTGGCAGGGAATTGAGACGGATCGTGGCGGTCGTCTTCTGCCATGTACGACATGGAGGCAACGGTAACGTTGTCGGGGGTATCTTCTTCATTCACGATGGGCTGGGGTGCAGGCTCAAACTCTTCTCGCGGTGGGGGCGGGTCTATAACATCCACGTTAGCGATCCTCCAGTACAAACCATCATGCCGGCGACGATGCTGGAGTCGGATACATACTGTTCCATTTCGGTACGGCTGGCTTCCGAGGAGCCTTGGGCTTGCTTGTATGGCGAGGGGCGGGAGGTGGACTCTCGCCACCGGGGGTATACTCGAAGATGGGCTGGAGACGATCGTAGATGTTATTCCGTCGGGCCAGCTGCTCTCCCATGTCTAACGGGATCCATGTTCCTTGGTATTTGCCATAACCGCCCTGAATCTTCTCGTGGACATCCTTCTGGACTTCGCGTTCGAGGATACGTGTGCGAGCGGGCTTGTCGAAGCCGGCGCATTTGAGGATATGGGTGGCATTGATCCAGTTGTCTGCACGTCGGCGCATCACATGCTCCTTGAGCTCAGGGCCAAACTGGTACTCGTAGACAGGAATCTGGACATATGACAGAAGAGATTAGTCACACATCATTGCTATTTGCTATGTCGAGGGCAAAGGGGCAAACTAGGGTAGAGGTAAAACGGAGAGAAACGCCGGGGAGACCAACTTACACCACTGTAGGTGGCACTGTAGATGCCTGGGCCAGCAGCAGGCTTTGCTGCAGCGGCTGGTTGGACCATGCTGACCGCAGGTCGCCGGCTGGGCTAATGGACTGTTGAATTATTGGGGCTGTAAATCGAAGATGGCTGGACCGATGGTTGCCGTCGTGGGCGGATAATCAAGCTGCCTCTCCTCCTCTTTCGGTAGCTCCCAGGAGGATCGGAATGGACTTGATGCGACGACACTGGACGAGGGACGGAGAAGGCAGCGTCGTCGGTACGGAGAATGATACAAGATAGGGGGATGAATTACACAGTAAGGCAGCCGGCATCATCCGGAGACAATTGGGATCACCGATAGCCGAATTGCATTCCGTGATTGGACAGGTGATGGGTTGAGGCTTCGACAATGGTAAGACGCGTTGGAGTCTAGGGAGGTGGTGACCGAAAGACGCGACCTTGTCGAGATCACGCGTTAATGAAAGCCGATACAACGAGGAAAGTACTCGCTACCTGCAGTCGGAGGGCCCACTTTAGTTTGCATGGAGTGGGATTATTGCTGTAGGCTGGGTTAGTGCGATAATGGGAAGGGTGCTTACTTGCATGCTGCATAATTGCATGCATGGTACTGCGACTACCCGGATGGTGGGTACAGGTTACCTCGGCGTCTCAGGCAGTACGAAGTAGGCAAACTGACGAATTGATTGCATGGGGTTTGTGTTTAGAGATAGTAATTGGCTGTCACTTGCGGGATACGATACACATAGCTGCGAAGTCTTGATAAAACATAAAACAGAAACTTACAAAATTGATAAGACGGTTATTGATTGCGCATCTGCCCGTCGTGATTCTTCGGTGCCTCGGTTTGTTAGTTGCACCCACACGTGCAAATCCGCACCTCAGTTCCGAGGTATCGGTACGGCTACGGATCTGCGCTTTAAAAATACTGCGTGTGCCAAGAAATGCCATATTAGCTAAGGATTTAGTCAGATTTAGTGC